>JAJEKB010021931.1:1776584-1788738 GCA_022393335.1 Macrotrachela quadricornifera | reverse complement strand
AATTAAATAAATAATAACTATTACCTTTAAATACAATAATTTCACCTATTAACAATCAAGGAAAAGAAATTTATATTAAATTAACTATTTCAATAATCATATTTTTATTAATGAAGTAAGTTATTTTAGAAATTTAATTATCCAACATTTTTTTTGTCGAGATATAGTTTATAATTTTTCATACAGTTCTTAATAATAAATGTGTTTTGTCCTAATAGTTTTTTCATGAAAGACAAATTATACGTATTTACAGCTATTCTCTGCCAGACTATTTCATCATATAACCTATTAGAGGTCCTTCTTCGACTCCCTTGTATGTATATTCCTACTCGAATGATAATCATAACAAGAAAATAAAAAGCATAAAAGAATGCTAAGATGAAAAACAAAAAGAGAAAGGAAAAGAGAAAGAATGTACATCGAGACAAGCAATACGAACAGCGTGAGCAAATGTGAAGGCATGAGATAACATGCATGTAATATAATATAACAGTCATTATATGATATTCACATACAAGAATCATATATTGGATAGAAAATGCGAATGTGTTAAAAAGAGATAAGGTTAGTATTGAAAAAAAATCCTTATGAATGATGTCCTTGAATATGTTTTTTTTTGATAAATTGACTATCGAAATCACCAATTGGCATACGTGAAATTATTTATTATTTGAGGTTTAAGTGATGAATCTATGTATATGTGATTGATGATCTACCAGTAGCCATTTGTATCGTTAAAATTAAAAACTAGTAGCGTGTATTCTTGCAGAGATATATGATGTAGACTCTCACATATTGTTTATTTTTTAAGAAATAGTACCTTGAGTTCGATGGGTGATTATCATCACGTATATCAAGAGATGCATACGCATAAAAATCATTTTACTTATTCGTAAAAGGAGATAGTCCAGTTTTTTTTTTCTGTTAAAGCTTTTAATAATCGAAACTTTTGTAGATTATCAACATGCCTTTTTCCACTCGCCTTAATACTTCAAGCAACACGGCATCAAGTAATCCGGCCGGCACTGCCGATAACACCGTTTTAGGGCACGCCAAATACGGTGAAATGATGGCGTGCTATAATTCGGTTACGTCAGGTGCCAACCATCATCAACCCCTGGTACGAGGGAAACCAGGTACGTGGCTTAATCATAATCGTTTAAGCGAATTTCCTTTTTTTTTAAATAGGTACTTTGTGGCCTTGCCATGGCGTGCGCAATGTTGGCACCATCACGGACGACGTAGTTCCCGCTGCTCCTCAACAGTTGTGGTATTTACTCCAACCAAATAAGGCAGCTATCCTATTGTACTTTGTTGGGTACATTGGGGATGATCCACTGTACAAACCCAACAGTACACTAGTCACGGGGTAAGTTTAAATTTTCTATTTTTGAATAGTTAATAGAATATAATACTTTATTTAGACCATTAAGACTACGTATCTGGTTCGTACCAGTGGTACTGACCAGTGCCAGTACCAGGCATGCGGGTCGCGGCTGACGACCCTGCAAATATGTAAATAGAAGTTTTTCTTTTTTTTCTTTTTTTATTCCATTAATGTATTTTTGTAAATAAAAAAAAAACTTATTCTTTTTCTTCTCATTACAACAGATAAAGGGAGGGCGTACCGGGACTTATTTTTTTCGGATTTATTTCTTCTGCGGGATTTATTTGGATTTATTTATTTACTAAGGATTTATTGAGACTATATAGCTGTATAAGTATTTCAGTGCACCTTCACTCTTGCCCCCCATCCCCCACACTCGCTCTCACCCTCACTTAGTTTCTACCCTCAACCCCAATAAGAGTTATGTGGATTTTATTTTAAGATGTATGGGGATTTATTAAAAAATCCGAATAAATCCCAAAAAAATAGATCCCGGTACCTGCTGGAATGAGATGGAAAGTTGAAGCCTATAGAAGAATTGTAGAGCTCAATGAGACGAATCGAAGGAGCATTTTATCGAAATTTTAGTTCAATCTGTTAAGGAGTTATTCAACGAGGAACTTTAATGTATATAACAATAAACAATAAAGTTTATTGTTTTTTGAATTAGAATTAAGGTGTCAATGTTAGAGTTTTGAATTTTATGTCAATTTATAGAGCTCAATCAGACTTTTCGACTCGATATGAAGTTATATAAGATAAGCTTCTGTGTTAATTAATTAAATTGAAAATGTGTGACTGCGTAAAACAATAAAACAATAAAATTTTTATGCATGCGAGATAAAAAATTTTCTCACAAGATTAAATTTTTTCCCACTGCCGTTCCAATGCATCTCATAAACAAAATGTTGTTTTGATTTTGCTCCTATAAATATGAAAGCTTTTCTATTATATTTTTCATTATATATATTATATTATTCTACAAGTACTCATTTTTTATATATAATAATTCATTTTTTTAGGTTTATCAATTAAACAATAATATTATATCAATTATTATAGTTATCGATATATTTAATATCAGGTTTGTTAAATAATATATTGAATTATAAAGTATATCAATTATTTGAGTTTTTTTTATAGATTGTCTCATCGAATATTATTCATATCAAACAATTTGGCCTTTATCACATAATTTTGGTAAGTTAATAAATTGTTTTCGGATTTTTTATAATTTTTTTCGTATTATTTAGTCATTATTCTTAATCAATATCTTAATATAATTCTTCTATTTCTTATTTTAGAAGTAAGAGATAATATTTTGATTTATTAATGTAGTTTTATTTTGTAGTTATACTTTTTTTTTATTTTCACTTCTAATCCACTTCAAATGGTTGATTAAACTATAATTATTTATTATATAATTGATATTTTGTCGCTTTAATCATTACTCTTATTGTGTATCAATTCATTTATGTTATAATTATTTTTATAATTCAATTATTTCAAGGCAGAATAGGTATGTTGATGTTTTAATTAGGGATTTTATTTTTTCTCAGACTTTTATCCTTCGACTATTTAAAATATATTTTATTAGGATTTTTGTGGGCCTCATATAACTATTATAAAATTATAATCGAAAAATATATTTTGAGAGTTAGAATTTCTTAGCCTCCGATTTTTTTCTTTCATTCTTTGTAATCGCTAGAGTTGATATTGATTATATCAACTTACTATGAGAAAGGTACCGCCCAGTGGCGCTAGACGTCCTTTCAGTCATAAGGATGATTAGAACAATCGTCTTTGTGCTAGCGACTACTCTCTTCTGTCCCTTTTTTCTATCGGGGTGCAAATTTCGTCAATTTTTTATCACGTCAATATTGAACTGTTTATTTTAGAATAAGATAGATCTGCGTAAGGTCTCTGTGGCTATCTGTAGTGGCTATCCTACCAGATAGAGCAGGATCAAGGATCCATAAGCATAGATTATTTTCATTATTTCAGAAGAAAGTTGAATTAAAACAAAATTATGTTTTAAAAATAAATATAGTTAGGCCATAGTTTAAGGCATTTTTTTATATAACAGCTAGTCCACGGAAGGGGTGTGATTCCGTCACGCTGTTTCCATTGAAGGAAAAGCTACTAGAAACTGTGTAACGTCAGATTTTGTCAGGTACAACTAACTGTTCAAAACTATAGGCGCCTTCGATTTTAAATCATACGTTCGTTGTAAATAATCCAACAAATATAACGTGACGGAATCACGTTTTACGTGGACTAGCTGATAATGTTGTTTTTTTTGTAATTTTAATTTTTTTTCTATTTGATTTCTATTTTTTTATATAAACTGAAACTTAATTTTTTTCATTTAGTAAAAAGTTTTATCATTTTCTCAATTCAAAATATTCTAAGTCTTATGTAAGTTCATAGAAATAAACTTTAGGATAATTCTAATTCATCTTTATTTAGTAAAGCAATTCAATTGATTCAATCCTTATTATTTAATCCATCGGCAATAATCAAGATTAAACAGCTTTGTATAAGTTTCATAATATTTTTCAATTAAAATTTTATCTCATATTTTTATTTTTTTTTATACTATCCTTCAATTCTTCTCCATCACTATTCTTGAACAATATTTATTCAAATATTTTTATTTAATTAATTTTGTTTTGTTTTTCTTTTTTTGTATTCATTTTGTACATTATATTTATTTTTTGTTGGCTAGTGTTTATTTGAGCAATTAAAAAATCGAAATGGACAATAAATAAAAATACGAATTAGCAGTATTTCATGAGCAATAAAAAAACTTGTCAGCGCAGTCCCTTTGGGGCTAAAGATTGGGGGGGAGGACAAAATTTTTTTCAAAAGCGTCAAGCAAAAAAAAAGAAAATTTCTCAAGATTGGGAGTAGTGTAAAACTTGAAAGTTGAATTCAACTATTCAAGACTTCGTGACGCCCTCACCTGGCGAGATAGCCACCGGTCAAGATCACGTGACACCATCACCTGGCGAGATGCCCACTGGTCAAGAATACGGGGCAGCTTCAGTGAGAATAATTTAACTGAATAGTTGAATAGTTGAATTCAATTTTCAAGTTTTACACATATGAGAAATGTCACCATTAGAAAAATGTTTGGGGTAGTAATGATTTTAGACGTTTTCCAGAATCAGTTTTTGATGCTGCATCTAAAAAAAATATTTTTAAAAATTATCAAGAACAGGAACATAGTGATTTTTGCATATTGTGTCAAAAAACCTGGGTTTTGGAAACACTCGGGTTTCTCAAGGATTTTGCGATTTTTGACTGCAAAATAGCTTCTAAAAAGAATAAAAAGTAGTTCATCGTGATCAACAGCTCACACTCTATCAAACCATATCGAAAAAAAATAAAAATAAATTTCACTCGTTTTTTGCATTGCCTGCACCTTATTTATTCTTATATATATCTCTTACTTTTTCTTAGGTCATAAATTATGGATACGAATGGTAATAAATATAAACGCTTTGAGTGAATTGTATGTTTTTTTTTTAAGTTTAATTATAATAAAATATTGTTTGCCTATTTACATGTATTTATTTTTGAAAAAACAAACTAAAATACTTACACTAAAACGATTTTGAAGATCTATTGTTTCTCTAAATTATCGTATTTTTAGATTAATTGAATATCCTTCTTCTTTATCTTCTGTCATTTTAAACATGAATACAGTCTTACATGATTCAACTACAGACCACTTGTTTCAGTATAATGTCAAGGATCAACAACTAATGATGATCAATCAATTGAATAAAGTAGATAATCATTTATTATCTAATATGGATGTACAAGGTGCTTCAACTGAAACAAAAAATAATGACACTTCAAATGATGGTCATCAAATGTCCGAAGTATCACTTGTAATAGAAACAATAGTAGATATGGTTGATATTTTATCAAAAAATACAGTACCCATTTATTTTAATTCAGACGAAGATGAATTGATTGAAGGTAAAACTTGTTTCTGCAACAGCTTTTATAGTACTGATGAATAAATTTTATAGAATAAAACTTAATATTAATCATTTTGAATTTTTGAAATAAAAATGAAAACAATAAAATTTATTTACTTACAATAGTTGGTTCATCATAGACTTGGCTATTGCTAAAGCTTAACTAGAGTCTCATATAAAGAGTTGAAGTTTAATAAATACGTAAAACATTTGAATAACAAAAAAAGTTCTTAAAAATATTAAAAAACAAATTGTAAATCATAAGAGGTAGTTTTTACCGTTTCATGTACAAATTTCTCATAAAACTGATACAAGATTTTAAATATTTCATATTGTTCAAATTATAATTTAAAAGAAGATTATGTATTTTTTTAGATAGACATTAAAGGTATTTTCTTCTTACCATACAATCGAGTTTCATCTATTGACTTGGATTTTATCTTCAAATTAAAAAATAAAACCAAAAACACTTTGTAATACTAAAATAAAAACACTATAAAATAGTAACTATTAATTTTTCATTTTGTGGATTACTTTTCCATGAGTTATCCTCGATTGTTCATCGTGATCTTCAGCAACCAAATTCTTAATGGGAAGAGTTTCGATTGTAATTCTGGCATTTGTTTACAACTAAATTGATATAATGATTACCTTTATTTAAGACTTAAGTCGTATTTAATTACTTACATATGATTTGCAATACTATTCAATTTGTATTATTGTTTCTCTTAAAAATAATAGAATAATCGTCGACAGTAAAATTCATACATCTTTGTGTGCGTCTGCTTCTCATAGCCATCCAAATTGAAATGAATAGAAGAATAAAACATAGTCATCTACTCTCTCTTTCTCTATTTTTTTCTCATTCACCCTCGGAATCATCTTCCTACTCACTCCAATTTGACACGTCGTCAGGAAAAAATACAAATTGCCCACTCTGAATAGCATCTATATTTAAATTATCTAACTAATCAGCTCACTGTTTCAGCGCAATTCCATAAAGTCACATCTAATTGGAACTCTGACAATATTTCAAAAGGAGTCTTTATTTGGATTTTTTCCCTAGAAAACTGACATTCTGTAAAGATTACATCTATCAGGTCGTGAGCAACAAAATTTTCTCACATAATAGATATTCTTATTTTTTTTGCCCCACTCTCAAACTCTGAGGATATATATACAGGGTGCCTTTCTCATAAATCCTCACTTACAAACAAGCATCAATCCACAAGAAAAACTTCAAGTAAACTACTTTTCTTAATCTCTGTTTTTTATTATTACTTACTTTTAATAAGATATCTTTCTTTTTCTTATATACTATTGTAGTTCAACATTGATCATGGCTTCCGATTCATCTACACCATCATCATCGTTAACCTCAGCAACAACTATTGATGTGGGACGTGACCACAAGAACAGAGAAAAATATGAAAAATTATTTAAAGAACAATTCGTATATATACCTGAAAATTATCGTTCTCGTTTGGTTCGAACTGGCTTAATGCGTCGATTAGTTAAATTAATTGAAAATGAAGCGAAAAGACATCACCAAATTAAACAATTATTCGAGAAATTCAATATTATAATACCGACATGTTATTATAATTCAATGTTGGAAGATGATTTACTTGATCCACTTATCCAAATTTTAAATGATACAAAAGAAGAAAAAGAAGAAGCAAGATCAAAATTACTGGATAGGATACGTGAATTTAAACGTACATATGAAGAAGATGACCACATCGATAATTTCACTACAGGTAAACGAAAAAGACAGAAAATCGTACAAGACACAATTTCAAAAAATTATAAATCTTCATCAGAATCTTTAAACAAAGATTCTGAAGATTTTTATTCTGAACAAGATGAATAATTAAATCAAATGCTTATTTACAAGTAAAAACAAAATCAATGGTAAGCTATATTAAATTTTTCATTCTTTTCATTACTATTCTATTTTTCATAGTAGCCACAATTCTGATTTTCTACAATACGGATCATTGTTAGTTTTGTTTTTTTAATTTATTGGAAAATTTTTATTAATAATTTTGCTTTTAAGTTCAATAAAACTTATTTGGATCTACTATGAATTCTTTTTCATTTTTAAAAGTTAATACAATATCTCTTTTTCTTTTCATTCTAGATATTCTATTCAAACACAATCACTTTCTCTAATTATCTTTAATCAGATTAAATAAAAAAATATTTATCAGTAAGTTATATTTGAATTTTACAAGTCAATTTATTAAATTTTATTTTTCTTAGTGCCATCAAATAAAAATAACAAAATTAATCGAGAACGACGAAATCATGTATTAGGAAACGATCTCCCAGCATTTGTTTCATTAAACAATTATGAAACATATTTTATCAACGCTTCCACTAGTATTGAAGCATTGCACCAAGTGATTTATCGTGCAAAAAATACTCGATGTTTTACAATTGATACTGAAGCCGATAAATTCACAAGGAAGCCAGCTTTAATACAAGTGGAGTTGATAAATGAATCACTATCAACAATTCTTTTGGTAGAAGTTTGTCATCTACCAAAAGAACAGCATTCAATAAGATTTGGCCTAATTAAAAGAATTTTTAAATTTATTCTTCAAGCCCAAAATACTATTTATGGCTGGGGTCATCCAAAGAATGAATTGGATGAATTCATTCAATACAATATTTTTACAATGGATGCATTGGATCAACCAGATATGGTTGATTTACAACAAAAGTTTAAAGAATGGTACGAAGGCACATCTGGCATTAATCCAGTGAGCAAACATCCCTGGGCTCTACAATCTGCCGTTGCTACGACTTTTGGTCAATTTTTGGACAAAAGTAAAACATTGCAGATTTGGAGTCGTGGGTTATATCGTCCCAATAAAAGAGCATATAATGCTCATCTGATTGCCACCATTCAATATGCCATAAACGATTGTCTTGCCGTGACAAAATTGGCTTATGTTATGGGTGAAGACATTGACAGTAAGATAATAAATTTAATTATATACATTAGAAAATTTTCTTTCTTTTCAATATATTTTTAAGTTTGATCATTCGTCAGCACTCGCAGGGTAATTTTAAAGGGTTCGGACATAGCTTTTTATTTTGTTTTCTGTTTTTTGTTTTTATTATTAATGTTATAAAGTTGTACTGCTTTTTATTTTTAGTCTGAAATAATTCTATTTGTTTTCTTTTTTATTTCAGATATAAAAAAAACATTTAGTATGCCAACAAACAAAAATACTCATTTATCTTCATTGGAACCAACTACAATTGATTAGATGAAGAAATATTCTAAATATAAGAAACAAATGACATATCGATGGCAATATACTAATTGGTTTGGTTTACATTCATGTCAATCTACTAAACCAATACGCATCTATTATATTCATCCTTTAACGCAAATTAATGGTATCCTACCAGTTTTATCACAAGTGGAACAAAACATAGTATTTACAATTCATAGTGAAGATCAATATAAATATAAACGAAATTATTTTATTCAAATTGAATTAACAGATATTCATGCACTTGAATCGATTGTTTTATATTTTGAAACATCTCATTTATTCACATCATTTAATACAGAATTATGTTTACTAGTTAAAAGATTATTAAAAATGATTTTTATCCCATCAAATAAATTCTATACTTGGAAAATGAACAAATTAAATTTAATGTTTTTAGTTCACCATAAATGCCTTCCATTAACTACATTATAGTTTAAATATTATTCAATTTCGAGGATCATTTAAGGGTACCCCCCCCCTCTTTTTTGTCGATTTTCAGATCTCAAAGACGGCAAGTTCGATAGAGCTGAAATTTTTACCACAGATAGAGGACCTAAATTGATGAGATACGTGTTCGAGAAAAAAATTTTCAAAAGGGGGTGTTCTCGGTTTTTTTGGAGAACCAGTGGTTTTCCCCATCAAACTTCGTCCGATTCAGCTGAAATTTTTTTTCAGATCACCTACGGCTGTATCTCAGAGGTATTTTTCAGCTTTTTTCAAAAGCTAGCTTTCTTTTTTTTTATAACAAAAATACGAAAACGATCTCGCAAATCCCATAAACTCGAACGAAATGGTCGGAAACGAAAACGGCCAATTTTACCTCTCGAGGATATATCCAAGTATCTCTGGTAAAAATTTCAGCTCAATCGGACGAAGTTAAGAAGGGGTTGATGGTGGCACAATCAAACTCTGTAGATGAAAAACTAGTTTTGAGAAAACTGAAAAATAAGTTTGGGAACAGTCTGATTTTTTTCCGCATTTTTATAAACAACTTTTCATGTAGAATCCACTGAGCACATTAAAAATTTTTTTTTTGTTATAGCTTTTCGTGGACACCCGATACCAATTGAATGGCAGGACCAATCGAGATCATTTGAACGACAATCGAAATACCAACACATGGTCTCTCTACAGCACATATAAACAAAAAAAAATTTTCCAAAAAGTTCGACAAAAAAAAGAGGGGGGGGGTACCCTTAAAGCATTTTACGAATTACTAATTTCAGATATATAATACATCACAAATCCGTTTGCTCTATAACCCATCTCCAACATCAAGACAAACAAATACATCACCGTGATTAATCAAGGCTTCGCCAGAATTATCGACAAAACAACGAAACTATTAACGACAAAAATCTCAATAAAGGAGAGCCGATCCAAGAACATCCAAAATCCTTCGAAACTCTAAGCAATTTCAAATATTCTGGAATCAAAAAATAAACCAGGAACTCACATGCCAACATCGAAAGACATTTCACTCTTCTTAATCTCTTAAAATTAATCTAAATCAAATTTTTCATATAATGCAGATCTTAAAAACTGCCTGATGAGTCCTTGCAATAGGACGAAACGCATCGCGGTAGTATTTGATATTTAAACTCACCCTCACGTATATAAGGTCCCGTTTTGAATTAGTGCTTATTTCAATAAATTATCGTGCAATCGAAATAAACTTCTAGATTCTTTACAATTTACTTCTAACTCACAAATCACATCAACGATAAAAATCAATGGATTCTGATGAAGACAGTGTGGAAGCTGAAGAGAATCAAGAATCCGAGTGAAATTGGAACGAAAACTCTATTCAAAATACAAGTTTTTCTTCGAAAGAAGCCAAAGGACATACGATTATAGGTTTTACTGAAAACATGAAGTCAATCGATATCTTCAACAAATTTTTCACTAACTGTTATGGATTTGCATCGAGTAACTCAACTTCGAGATTATTGGAGTAAAAATAAAATATTTCATACAGAAGTCATTGCTAATGTTATACCTAGTAACGAATTTTATCGAATATTGTCTGCATTGCATTTATCAGATAGTACAAAAAAAGTTAATTAGCAAGAAATTCCAAGAAGTTCAGATTGTTAAAAATTTTTTTATTTCATTTGCTTACTGAAAAGGAATTTTCAAGATAACTTCGTTTTGGGAACCAATATTTGTGTAGACCAAAGTATGATCAAGTTCAAAGGAAGAAGTTCGTTGAAACAATATCTACTTTAAAAGTCAATCAAAAGAGGGTACAAAGTCTGGTGTTTAGCAGATTTTATGGCTGGATATCTTTATAATTTCGACATCTACACGGGTAAACAAGAGAACAATCAAGATTTGGTGAACGCCAATTATATTTTCACAATTTTTCCTCTATTGTTGTCTGGAAAAGAAAAAGATAGGGACAAGTGGAACAATAAGAATAAATGGGCAGCTATGTCTCGAGACGGTTACAAGAAGATAAATTGGAAAGAGGTGATTATAAATACTATGCCTGTAACCAAATATCGGCCATCAAATGGCAAGACAAAATACCAGTCTTTATTGAAAACAATTCATTTGATCCGAGACGAACTGAAACGATTACTAGGAACAGAAAAAGATGATTCAGAGCTCTCTATTACTTGTCTTGAATGGTTTCAAAATATAATAAGCTCATGGGTGATGTTGACTATTTTGATTAATGAATTTCTCGTTTTTCGATTCATAGAAAATCCGGACAAAACTAGATTCGAATATTTTTTTACTTTTTTCAAACAGCTCGTTCGAATGCGTTCGTCTGTTACAATAACTTATGTAGAATTTCTCTGTTCCTTATCAATGTCACCAATTGGTGATCAAATTTCACGAAAAAGAAGAGGTAGATCTGTCCATTTATCTCAAGCAAAGGAAAAACAAGTTCAGCGAAAGTCGGACAACAAATCTTTATCAGCTCGCTTATTAGTGTACATGCTCGTCGCCGGGTCTAAAAGAAGATGCCGATATTGTAGCACGAAAGATTCCTCATCATTAAAACCTTAAGTAAGCTTTCTAACTAATAAACTTAAGTAACTGCATTTTCCACTGATGTACATCAAAATTCAATGAATCTATATGCTGCATGTCACATCAAAACATGCACGAGTTATTCATGAAGTATATTTACATCCAGGATTGACTCAGTAAAAAGAAACTTGAGGCTGAAACGGTTAAACACTTTATAGATTTCATGCCACATTTAAACATTCGTCTGTATGCGAAAAACTCGACAAACAGTAGATGTTTATAATACATAAGAAGAAAATAATTCGTTAAATTGTGATTTGTACTCAACTAAAATATAATATGAAGATAAGGACATTTAATATTGAAAAAAAAACGTAGAAATGGAGCAAAGTTTTATACCATCATAGTTACATGTAAAATTTGTTATATAAAGATAAGAATATAGCAGTATCTTTTGTGCTCATGATGATATTATTTATCTTTTGTCACTTTTGTGACAG
>JAJEKB010021931.1:1733996-1776574 GCA_022393335.1 Macrotrachela quadricornifera | reverse complement strand
CATTTTTTGACTAATATAATATGGAATTTCAGCAAATAAATAGTGAACATGTCACTGAAAATAATAGATCAAGCAAATGCTGGCATCACCGTTGGTTTAAGATCATATGTCTCATTCTTATTATTTTAATAATTTTTTCAATTACCTTTGGTCTGATCTTAAAATTTGTAATTCTTGCTCCGAAGAAGCCACAAACTGCTACCACTACCACTACCACTACTACAACAACAACATTACCACTAACGACAACAACACTAACAACAACAACAACAGTAACAACAACGACAACAATAACAACAACATCCTTAACAACAGCACTACTCTCAACAACTACAACCACCACTCAACAGTCAAGTAAGTTTTAGAGTAACCCTCTACAACCTCCCTACTTCCATTATCTACCACTCGTCAACTCAGGCTTTTGCCAAATAAGGGCCAGTGAATCGAGTAATTTTCTCACTTAGACTCTGAACTGTTTAATTTGTAATTACTATTAGACCTAAAGAAAATAACATAAACAAATTTTTAACGATGAGGTAACTCTCTTAGTAATCTTGGAACATAAGCAAACACATATTTTTCGGTTAGGCATCGGACTGAGTGTGGCTAACGGCCAATTTTGACTGGAATGACATTACTTACTTACGAGAGAACCGATTCAACTGATTAATCGTTTTAGAGTTGGGAGTCTGTGTATGTAGTAGACCCCAGTGAGGTATGCAAAACCCCAAAAAGATAAGTGCCCATAGGTCTTCCTTCCAAAGTAATAGTCATTATACTGGAATTTTAACCCATGGCACAGTACACATCAACAAATCGAAAGTCGGTATTTCGACCTGAAATTTTGCTCACAGATACGCCTACTTGTACCTAGAATGTCTTGAAAATTTCAACTAAAAAAAATATTTCCTTCATGAGATATGGAATTTCCAAAAATTGATGTTGTTCCATGAAAGATCCGAAAATCTCGTGTTCCTTGAAAATTCGATATTACGTGAAGGAAATATCTTTTTTAGCTGAAGTTTTCAGGACATTCTAGGTACAAGTAGGCGTATCTGTGAGCAAAATTTCAGATCGAAATACCGACTTTCGATTTATTGATGTGTACTGTGCCATAGGCTAAAATGTCAGTATAATGACTATTACTTTGGAAAGAAGACCTATGGGCACTTATCCTTTTGGGGTTTTTCATACCTCACTGGGGTCTACTACATACACAGACTCCGAAATCTAAAACGATTAATCAGTCGGCTCGGTTCCCTCGTTAGAATCAGATATTTAAGATGAAAAAAAAATCGAGAATTTGATGTGAAAGTACGAGAGTTATTAAATAGTTTGTTTAATAAGCACGGTTTATTATTTAGTCGAATCGATTGAAACTTTCATTTACAGTACATATTCATATAAGAAATTTAAGATCTGTGACTCGAGTACTTGATCAGTTCCTTTAGTCATTAACATCTTCTAAACGCAGTCCTCAGCAGAAAAGAGAAAGTCAAACAGGTACATGCGTAATCTTTGTAGGTATCAACTACTAGAGAATGTGATAGCAATATTTTTCGTTCTATCCCGTTTCGTCCGTATTCATTGCATTCTAATCTCATGTTGTCCTATATCCTATATACTTCGTTACCTTGCCTCTATGTATTTGATATGATTGTTTAGCTAAGAACTGAAAACTAAAGAAAAAAGACATATTCATTGTGAGTTTACGTTCATTACGTATAGCCTTTTGAGGATGGAATTTTTGAATCAAAAAATACTTCTTCAATCATTTTCTGTTGCATTATAGTGTCAAGCTCAAGACTCGAGTCCGATTTTTTTTAGATAGAACTCTGTTTGTTTACTTCTTTCTATACAAACAGTATAGAAAAAATAAAGAGTAAAAGTTCGAAAGCGAGGTGATATACTTCGCAAAGTAAAACACAACGTAAATTTGTCAATGAGAACAAGAACCTTCTCAAAAAGAAGAGTAAGAGAGCAAGTCACAACTACAAGAGTATGAGCCGGTTTGAGTGAGAAAAATATGGAAAACGTCATTCATTCTCGTACTCACACAGAAGAGTTATGTGCTGATCACGTATTCTATTTTAATCACACGAGCGAAATGTATTTTACGGAAACAAACAAAACTTGAAATATCATTGCTGTTTGTTATAATTTCAAACCAGTTCGTGACCATAGTGTATATAGAGCTGCTAACGTGAAACTAAGTTAGGTAGCTTTCAATCATTCATCACAATAGTTTATATGTGATACATAAATGATCATAATGTAGTATATAGTATATTAATTGTGATAGTCATAAACGGCTTGGTCAGAATGGAGAATAAAACGATTGAAAGAGATAGTATAACGGAAATGAATGTTCATCGAGTATTTAATTAGAGAAAGACAGAATTTGTTCTTGAAAATCCTATTACTTCATCTTATATGAAGTCTAGCAATCGAGAATGATAGACTGTAAGTTGTCTCTAATGCTTCACATTAGAAATTCTCGATCATTTTAAAAACTAGTTGTCAATGGCAATGTTGTACACGTTTTTTTGCTATATGAATATCCGTTTAGCAATGGTCCTCAAAATATAATTTGACAAGAAGTAGTAAATGATTGTTAAATTGAATTTAGTCGAGAGTCAAGCCAATCGTATCGACTAATATAAGATTCAACAATAACTAATTAACTGATCACTTAGAACAACCATGAGAATAGGCATAGAGCAAATTTTGAACGAAAAATAGTGTATTTCTTATTCTGTCCCATCATGTAATTTTTTTTCTAATTCTATCGTTTCCACATCTGATGGAAATTATTCATAGGTAATAGATGAGTTAGAGATAGCACGAATTCTAATTTTAAAAAAAAATTATTCGATTCATCTCATTTGAGTTTTGAACACAATGAGACACAGTTCATTTGCTTTGGTCGTGATGAATCATCGTATTTCCTAATTCAGAACAATGACATAAAGAACAATTGTATTTCGATGTAAGATGAAGAAAACTCTAAAATTTTCTGCATATGACTATATGATTCAAAGAGCTCAACATTACATTTTTTTTTTACAATGAATGCATTCAAATTTTTTCATGTAGGATGGTCTAATACTAGTAGCTTGAACCAAGCACGATCGAGTCATACAGCATCCTTATTAGCAAATGGAAAATTATTGGTTGCTGGCGGGTATAAGAGTGGTGCCATAAATAGTGCCGAATTGTATGATTCATCAACAGAAACTTGGACAGTAACTGGTAGCATGAATTATGCACGATATCAGCACACAGCAACTGTATTAATCAATGGAAAGGTATTAGTTTCAGGTGGAACTAATGATAGTGCCATAAATACTGCTGAATTGTATGATCCATCAACAGAAATTTGGACAGTTACCAGTAGCATGAATTATGCACGAAGTTATCATACAGCATCCTTGTTAACAGATGGTAAAGTGCTCGTCACGGGTGGAGATACTAATGTTAGGGCCCTAAACAGTACTGAATTGTATGATCCATCAACAGGAAATTGGACAATTACTGGTAGTATGAATTATGCACGACGTTATCATACAGCATCCATATTAACAAATGGAAAAGTGTTAGTTGTAGGTGGAGACAGTGCTGGTGCTTCAAATATACCTGAATACTATGATTCGTCATCAGGCACTTGGACAACTACCGGTAACATGGTGAATGGGCGATCTTTCCACGTGGCATCCTTACTAACAAATGGGAAAGTATTAGTTAGTGGTGGGTTTAATGCTGGCCCTCTAAATAAGGCTGAACTGTATGATCCGTTAACAGGAACTTGGTCTTCTACTAATAGCATGCGTTATGCACGATATCATCTCAGAGCTTCCGTATTAACTAATGGAAAAGTATTAGTTACTGGTGGATTTTATAGTAGTCCTCTAAATCGGTCTGAATTATATGATCCATCAACAGAAACTTGGACAACTACTGGTGATATGAGCAACTCTAGAAGTGTGCACACCTCATCCCTATTAACAAATGGAACAGTATTAGTTGCCGGTGGATCTAATATGAATACTCTCAACGGTGTAGAACTATATTAATCAATCCAAACAAATTAATACTATGAATGTTTTTACATCTCCGATATAATAAAACTCATATCCAAATATTATTCTAAAAGTATGACTAACTTTTTTTTATTAATAATAAACCGTTCCTACACAAACATCTTTTGGTCAGGATATCTCTATAAAATAAATTTATAATAACAGATTGTTTATATCTCTGTACTTTTGATAGTTCATTTAACTATTGCAGAAAGTTCCAATGACTCTCAAAGATAAGATCGATTGGTGTCTTTTTCGAACCAAATTGAGGAATGCATAGAATGCTTGAAAAACCGTGATCATTTTATGATACTGCTCCTGAATACAACGATAAACTCTTGTTTTTTCAAAACTGAAAACAATGTGCTCTACTTTTTTTGGATATTTCCTCAATATTTTTTCGTGGTCATGGCCTTCAAATCATATGACAGATGAGTTATAAAGTAGTGTAACATACTCGTTTCCATGATTATCAGAGGTGTATCTAGAAAGTTTTTAGTAGTGGACAGTTTTTTGTGGAAACTGTTTCCAAAAAGGGATAAACAAAACCAGTTCAAAAGCCAATTGAACTTCAATTTTTTGAAACGTAATATTTTTATTGAATCCTGTGTTTTTTGAAGAGAGACTTTCATCATGATTAATCAACAAAGAGGGGGGGCTCCCTTTTCGTTCTCGCTTTTTTTTACGAACATCGGTCTTAGATGTCCGTAACGCCACCCAGTTGTTGTAAAAGTATCCGGATGTCCGAAATGGAAAAACCGGAAGATCGAAATGAAAATACCGGATGTCCGGAGCAAAAATTGTCCGATGTTAGAAACGGTAAATTACAGGGTGTTCGTAATATAAGATACCGGATGCCCGGAGCAAAAACTGTCCGATGTTGGAAACGATAAATTACAGGGTCTTCGTAACATAAAATACCGGATGTCCGGAACAAAAATTATCAGATGGTCGAAACGATAAATTACAGAGTGTTCGGAAGGAAAAGGAGACTGATGTTCGTTAAGATATACTTTATTTTTCATTATATTCTACTGGAGTTTTTTTACAAAAAATCATAACATAACAAGTACAAGTTTTAACATATCACACACATAAATAACACACTGCAGCTTTGTTTTTATCAGTGATTTTCACAATTTATCTGTAAAATCCATCGCTCATTCATGATCTCTACTTCCGAGAAAATCTAACTGAATGTATATACCTGTAGAGGTCACTATACCCAACGAATTACAAATATACTATATGAATGAATTATTCTCCATTTTAAAAAGCAAACATCATAATTCATTCTTAACAGCCATCATTTTATATTCCGAACATTCTGCAAATTATCGTTTCGAACATCGATCATTTTTTGTCCCACTCTTCCGTCATTTTATGTTACGAACTCCTTGTAGTTTACCGTTTCTAACATCGGACAATTTTTGCTCCGGGCATCCGGTATCTTATGTTACGAACACCCTGTAATTTACCGTTTCTAACAACGGACAACTTTTGCTCGGGGCATCGGTAACTCAAAATTATACTCCCGATCATCCGGTCATGGTACCGGATGCTCGGAAGAGTGAGGACGAAAAGGGATTCACCCACAAAGAGCATGATCACTTCCCTTGTCCTTCTCCTGATATGTATTTTGTTCAACTTTACAATAATCTAATCATGTGGATACGCAAATAGTGAAAAGAAGTTCCGAAAATATCATCAAAACTTATAGAAGTGACGGATAAAATCTATAGACCATGTGATTAACATAATATATTATTTATTTATAAACATTATTTGTTTTTAGAAAATAGGTTTTCTCAGGCTATGGTAAAAGTACATTTTATTGCTATTTTACATAACATCTCACTGAATATATAAATTGGAATGATCTACTTATATAATATATAAGTAGACTGAAAATTAGATTTAGGTAATTTTAATTATATGTTAACGAAATGTTTGCTTGTTGATCACTATTTAAAAATATTGAGCTGCAGTGCAATCTGTGCGTGCAATTATTGAATGAAATGAAGATACAACTCGTATGCCAATTATATCAAAATACAAATACACGACAAGTTTTCAAAAAACTAAAGAGAGAAGAAACAAGAGAATAGAATGAAGTAATAAACCGTCTATGTCTCAAAAGAGGTCAAAAATGAAGTTAATTAGTATAAAAATGGGCGCTTTTTTAGAATAAACAAAATTACATTGGTTTCATTTTTATTGTGTTCTCGAACGCACTCACTCTTTAAATAATTAGTCACTGCAAAGATTGATCTTTGAATATGGATTCGTGATGTGTATTCACTTGAGAAATCTATTGTGTATCATTATGAAGAAGAACAAGTTCAAAAGCGTACAGCAAGATTAACAAAAAATAAAAAATATGGCCGTTTATGAAAACCACAAAATAGTCAAAATAACATATATTCAAGTTTAAGACTTCAATACTTAGCAATAAATCTTAATAAAAATTTCTTATCGTTATGTATACGTTATAAAAGATGCTAAAGGTTGCAACGACAATTAGCTTAATTTATAGGAACTTTTGACAGCTACACGAATATGAGTTGGACAAATAAAAAGGTATATTTGCATCATTTTTTAGGGTAGGTTCAACTCGGCGTAATCATGATTATGAATTAGCTAAACGGTTAGCTCTTATCAGACAGTTTGAAATTGGATATCGATAAAATAGTTTGAGTTGGGATTTGAAAGGTGAAAGTAATACTTAGAGCAATCCAAAAGTAGTAGAGGAGGTACTTTAGTTTCTTTTTTTATGAACAGATACAACGTTTTTCGCTCTATTCTATCAAAATACATGCGATTTAGTACAGTTTCTAACGTTAATTTCAAATAGCATATTCATTTTTATATATAATTGTATTATGATAATGAAAATATCTAAAAATGTCTGATTTTGAACAAAAATATTAAATATGAGAATTATGTGAGTCGCTTTTCGCCTCAAAGGTACCTTTTTTTAAAATATTTTCATGAGTACTCGATAATAAAATTAAGCTAACTTTTTACTAGAACAATTAAATGTGCTAAAAATTTGGATTTAGGAGTTTTAGATAATACTGAACAAGATGAGAACATCAAATCATAAATTAAAATTTTGACCAGTGTGCCGAATTTCGGTCCTGTCACGGAAGCTCTCTTAAATTTAAACAATTGAGTCTTTCATTATTCAAAATTCATTTTAAACATCGTACCTGACTGGTTTATTCTTTATGTATATAACTGGCAACCTTACATAAAACAAATTACAAAACTCATCAATATATAGTTCGATGCGTGTTCAACTCTCCTTTCCAACGGTGTTACTAACAAATATGAATTCTATAGCTTTTCATTCGAAAAAAACCCAGTATTATGAGTATTGCAAAGATATCAAAAACATAGAATGTAAAATTCTCTTATTATTGCTACCATATACTTTTAGTTTTAGAATAGAACTTTATGATACAAACTTATACGAAGTAATTGATTGATTACTTGTTTGGCTTTTAATTTTTTTTCTAATCAAAAATCTTATTTGAGAAACAAACTTGAGAGTTTAATAGAGTGAACAATCGTATGTCTGCTGAGCTCAGAATAAAATCTTCGGAAATTACTCTTAATTTTTCTTAGAAAAAGAAAATAAACACTTAAGATTTTATAATTAATTTTAAGGAAGTTGTGTAATTTTTTGTAGTTTTTTTCTTTTAATATTTATTTTATTTTTATTTTTTTATGATGGGAATTTTCAATCTTACACAGAAAACACAATAATATAGACTAGACAACATAAACATGATACAAGTATTAATATTAGCAACATTCACTTTAATATCAATATAAGATCTTTTTCATTATTTGAATGATGTTGATTCAAATCCAATACCAATATACCTATAATAAATTACTCGAGATGTTATGTACTACTTTTGTATAATAATATATGAAAATGATTGTGTAAGATCGAAAATTCCCATCATAAAAAAATAAAAATAAAATCAATATCAAAAGAAAAAAAACTACAAAAAATCACACAAGTTCTTCAAAATTTCATTTTCACTGCATCAAAATGGCTTCGAGTATCCGCAGTCACTATTGGACTGGAAAGGAACAATATACATTTAAGATTCGACTAAAATGGATATCTAAAAATACCTTCAGTATCGAGCTCAACGCGCTGTGCTGGTAAAATTATTTAATTCACTCGTTATTGTCTGCATCGACAGTGTTTTGTTATTCTCATCATAGTATATGATGTATATTCTTATCTGAAGATTGTATTCACTATAAAAAGAAATTGTCTCTTTATATTTAAATGCAAACTAAATCTTAACTAATACATACATTTCATAAGAATGTTTATTAAGATCAAATTGATCATAATCAGTATAGTTTCCTACAACAATTACATTAACTATCAAAAATGTAAGCAATTTGCCGCTATAAATGATTTCTCTCGAGATATGTCAAAGAAAAAATATCTGTATAGCAACACATTATTATTATTATTAAATATAACAATTGAGAACGAAATTAATCCTATCAAATTTAAAAATTCGTTTATTATGTTCATCTGTTTAAAATTTTTAATATAATTCTGCAGTCTTAAAAAATCCACTATCACTACCACCACCAGTTACTAACACTTTGCCGTTGATTAATATAGATGCAGTGTGTTCATATCGTGCATTATTCATGCTACTCGTAGTTGTCCAAATTCCTGTCGATGGGTCATATAATTCGGAACTTTTTAAAGCATCACCATATTTTCCACCAGTAACTAACACTTTTTCATTTGCTAATAAGGATGCTGTATGCATATATCGTGCATTATTCATGCTACCTGTGGTTGTCCAAATTTCGGTTGATGAATCATATAATTCAACACTATTAAAATTACCAAAGCTAATTCCACCAGCAACTAATATTTTTCCATTCGCTAGTACACATACTGTGTGTTGCTCTCGTGCATTATTCATACTACCAGTAAGAGACCATTCTAGACGAAAATATTTGAATTTGATTCATTCTGAGAAGACTCCAAAAATTATTTCTTATATTTGATATAATTTGTTTTTGAATTTCTGAGAATCGCAAAAGGTCTTCAATTTGTTGTAAGAACTCATTCATAATGAGATATAAACACGATTCAGAAATTGACAATTGAAGGAATTCTAGGAATTTTCTTGAATTGTCAATTTCTAGATCGTAGTTACTGCTGCAAACTCTGAATAATTATAGTAGTCTTAGAAGTAGTTTTTGCTATTACTATTGTTCATAAGTATGATTCTTCTATAAATTAATCGGTGATCTAACTACTTAGCTTTTGCGAATTCCTCCTCTAATAATAAAGGGCAATTTTGACTATCTACTCACTAATCGTTCGTTCACATACTTATCCATAGATCATCTTTTCTATCCACACTTGATACATAAAACGTTAGTTCAAGTTTTTCCACAGCAGCTAGTTATTACTACTCGAGCGCCATCCGATAAAAATATGTGTAACCAATCTTTGTTAGTATCAATTTTGATAATGAAAAAATGATGTCAATATGTGTTCATATGGAACTTAAAGTATTTTGTTACATATGAAAGAAGAAAAAAATGAGTTCGAACTTCAGAGCTCATTTGTAGAACTCATTTTTCTTGCCTTAAACACAACAATTCATAAAAACAAATGAATAGTATGAAAAGTAGTAGTTCTATTTTAATTAAATTCAGTCTTGTTTTATTTCTGTATCTCACATTCATGCAATTGGCACATTTTTAATTTGTAAGAAAAGTCCTAATAATGTTTTCTTCATTATTACAAAAAAAGTGCAGGATGGTCCAAATGTCACGCATCAACAAAAAAATTGAATATTGCCATTATAACACAAGCAAATGAGCTGATTCTTTCATCAATAGTAAAAGCATATTCGAGCTTTATTTTCATAAAGACACATCTCGAAATATCCTTCCCTATCATCTACTAACGATGTTGATTTTATATAATTCTACTTTCTATTTTTACTATTCTTTTAATAAAAGTCTAAACCATTCATTGTTGAGCGTATAACTATCGAAATTGAACTCATTCGTTTCATTTACACTAATTGGAATTAACAGTGATTATCTTAACAGATCTAATCGAACTTGAAAAATTACGTCATGTTGTTTTTCTTTCAATTAAGAATTTGAAGAATTCTTGAGTACTAAATATATTATGACTTCTATACTTTACTACTTTTAAATGCACCATCATTAATAAACACGTTCAGACAACTCTTGATAGGAAAAAGCTCAAATATACTCATACGTTTTGAATAAGTGAAATCAGATTCTCCTTAGAAATGTCCTATTAATATCAATTTTTTTCTATGAGTAAATACAGAGAGAAACCAGCGAACGTGAATATAACATTTATTTGATTTTCTTTCTTAAAATAAAGATTAAATTACTCATCACAAGACTACTGATCCTTTTGATGTAACTTTTAGTTGAATACGGAATACAGTCGGTTACAAGGTATCCACATATGTCACATTTAAAAGCATTATTTTAGGAAATTGAACATTGTTAGTTTAAAGCTTACTTGACTCTTGAGTGGTGGTGGTAGCTGTTATTGATGATGATGTTGTTGTTGGCATTGTTGTTGATGGTAATGATGATGGTGTTATGAGAATGGTAGTAATTTCTAACTTTCTTCTAACAAGGATGACATATTTTAAGATCAAAAAGAGGCTAACTGCGAAAATTGCTAAAGCAATAAAAGAGATGCATATGATCTTAACTCGACGATGACGCCAACACTTGCGTAGTCCATTATTTCTAGTGATATGGTCACTATAAACCTGATTCTTAATCATATTATATTTCACAAGAACCTTAAAATCAAAAAAGAAAGATATTATTCAAAATAACTTCATATTTATTTATCAGTCTCACAAGCGTAGCAAAAGGCAAGCGACACTATCTCCAGCACGAAAGGTATTGCTATACGCTTATCTTTCTATATATTTATTTTGTTTTTTATTTGAAAGAGCTTGTCAGAATGCAAGATATCATAAAATGCACTTTGTCAGGTATTAGATCTAGATGAAGCTGAAAAGTTAATATTTCAATACGTGATCAATTGTCAACTAATCATTCAACTGCTCCTAGAAGAAATGCCAATAAACTAGTTGATCCTCAAATATTGGTTAAGAAAATATTCTAGCACTAAAAAAAAATAGCCAAAATGAGCAAAATGCACTAAGATGTAGCAATAAAACTTTTGGCTATTTTTTCACTTTCTCTAACAATACTAAAAGATAATTTCTTGTATGTGCAAACTATCGTATTGTTAAATACTAATAAACATTTTGTTTTATATTGTTCTTCTCCATTAATAATAGCTGATATGACAAAATCGAAGATATGATAGCCAAGTGTCACACTCAGTTACAAATTTATAATAAATGACTATCGATAAAATGAATTCTTTTTTCCCCATTTAGATCTATATAGACTAGACATTCTCCTGCTATGTGCTAATTTTAAACTTTCAGTCTGCTTGGAAAATGTTAATCCGTTTCTAAAGTCAGACTTTTATTGCTCTTAAAATTGTCTGCTTTAAGGTTTTTGAGACCTCAGAAATCTATATTAGATCTCCAAGGCTATGTTTTTTTAGAGTGTATAGAACCAGCTGATGAGTTCCTCAAGCAAGAACGAAACTGATCCTGGTGTGCATAACTCATTCTCATCCTTATTCACATCCAAGTAGGGCTATTGTTTGCAAAAGATGTAGATGTTCGTGCATGCTCTTCTTACTGATACAATAAGCTTTAATCTCGAAAGAAGAATGTGCGTTGGCATTCGTATATTCTATTAGAATTGAAATAGATTCATGACATGTTTCCACACGAACATTCTTGGTACTTTGCTGAAGCATTGTCTCCTATCATATTTCATTTATTATCTCGGGAGAGAACGAACTAAACTGGAATAAAATATAAATGGTGTCTCGTTACAATTGATTAAAGTATCAGGTAATGTTACTTCAAATTTTTGAATAAAAAATACGTTTTAATACCGCCACCTGAGCATCGCATATATAAGAAGATTGCATCCTATTGATTCTCCATCCTAGTTTACAGCAAACAGTGATGGAAATTATATTTCGGTGCTTCATTTTTGGTCTTTTCTGGTACGTAGTCCATATTATTTTCTTTGATTCAATAACTGTTGAATGATCTTGCATTTTAGTGTTACAGGTATGATATATAATGTGCTCTTCATGTCTGATTATTAAGAGAGACTTCACAATGGAATGGATCATCTTGCTTTCTGTATAAGTAACAGAGACATTTTAATTTTAGATTTATTCGCTCCCAAATGCAGTATCTAATTAAATCAAAGGCAAATTCACAATATTCCGTTATTCACTTTTACCTATGAAAAATGCTAGCCAAAACAGCTGTAAAAATTTTCTTACAATGAGTATGCCCTATTTTTCGATATCTTCTCATGATTGATATGATTGTTTAAGTTTGATGGCATCTAATTTCATCAAGTATAATTCATATTATGAAATCATTGTGTTGAGATAAAAGATAATACAAGAAAAAAAGAAGTACTCAAATCGATACTACCGGTCTTCTGATCCCACAGGAACTCTACGAAAATGACTTATTTCCTGATCCATGTAGTCGAACCTTTTATGAACTCTCTACAGTTAGTAAATTACATACAAGGTACTTTGAAGATTGAGAAGGTCATCATAGTAATGGTAGAACATATATCCTGCTTTTACACATAGCATGCGCTAGAATAAGAATATCAAAAATTGAGGTAGATTAGTAATTAGCTGTTAAAATTTTACAGACGAAAACGAAAATCAATTAAATTGATTAACTGTATTGAATATGATCGAAAAATCCGATGTATAATTGGTTTTCATGAGTTTTTTATGAAAGAACATTTGACATAAATTTTTACTATTTATTGATAGTTGTGCTTTGGCAGAGAATTGCTGATTACCCGGTTAAACTTTATCAATACCGTGCAACAAAAAAAAGAATAAGTTTTAAAGTGTATCTTGTCGTATCTAAGTTTTGTAGACCTACGGGAAAGAAGTGGAATATAAATAGAAAACAGAAATCTTAGTGTGAAATTGTAGTAGAAATGGCAAATATAAAACTCGAATTTTGTGTGCATGCTATAACACAGAAAATTTAGGCGGGTATTGTATATGAAATAAGAATCACATCCGAATATCTCATTCGAAAGCAGGAATAGGGAGCTGGAAACATGTTTTTGAGTGCCACTTTCAGAAATTAGCTGGATTTTTCCTCTACAGTAGGGACGAAGCTATAATTTGACATTTTCTAATACACTGAATCTAATGTCCATTAATTCTGTTCCATCGAAATCATACTTGTTTTATATTATTATCAAAGCAGGATAATGCACTTTTCTTGACTGGATTTGAATGACTTTTAACTATAAAGCAATGACAACTTGAGTCCAACTCTGTAATGTATTCATCATAATTAGCACTCGGACGAATTTGTATATTCACAAACATACACGAGAGAGAATCTCAACGTGAAAAAATAAATTAAAGAAAAATAATCTTGGCCCAATGCTAATGCTCAGTCTAATATAACTAAGTTCTTTTTCTTCAGCTCTAAGTCCCTTATATTACGCACCACTTTTTACAAATCATTGATATTTTCAACGGTGGAAGTCAACGACTCAGGATTTTCATGGATTAATTCATTCATTTTCAAGATTTTTCTCGTTTTTTTTTTAAATTTGAAATTAGTTAAAAAGAATGAATTCATATGTCCTTTTGCAAGTCATAGGAATTTATTATTTATTTGATTCTTATTCTTTTCTTTTTCCATTTCATTTAATTTTAGGCTATGCACTACATGAGAGTTTAATTAAAATTCATCTAAATGCTCGATGGAAACCGAATGGTCTCACCGTAGTTGGAGGAAATGGTAAAGGCAATGAAATCAATCAACTCTTAATGCCATCGGGTTTGTATGTTGATGAAGAGCAAACGATCTATGTGGCTGATAGAGGTAATCATCGTATTGTGGAATGGAAATCAGGTGCGACCAGTGGTCGAGTAGTTGCTGGTGGCAATGGACCGGGAAGTAGTGCAAACCAGTTGTATGAACCATTCGATGTGATTGTTGATAAAGAAATCGATAGTCTCATTATCTGTGACAATGCTAATAAAAGAGTAGTTCGATGGCCTCGTCGAAATGGGACAAGCGGAGAAATTATCATTTCTAACATTGTTTGTAGAGGTATGGCAATGGACGACAATGGATCTCTCTATGTTGTTGACACTGAAAATCATGAAGTGAAACGATATCGAAGAGGAGAATCAGAAGGAACAGTGGTTGCAGGTGGTCGTGGAGGTGGACATGATCTCGATCAACTCTTTCAGCCACAATATATATTCGTTGATCAAGATCATTCAGTGTATGTCTCTGAGCATGGACAATCACGTGTGACGAAATGGGTAGAAAGTGTGAAAGGACGCATTATTGTAGCTGGTGGTAATGGAAAAGGAACTGATTTCACACGTTTGGTATATAATGAAGGAGTTGCTGTCGATCAATTAGGCACTGTCTATGTAGCTGATCTTGGAAATAATCGAATTATGCGTTGGCCAAAAGGAGCCACACAGGGTAGTGTTGTAGTTGGTGGAAACGGTCTAGGACAAGGATCAAACCAACTGAATATGCCCTTCGATTTATCATTTGATCAACATGGTAATCTCTATGTCGTTGATTTAGGAAATCATCGAGTACAAAAATTCGATATTGAATTCAATGAATAAAAGAAATACAATAATTATAAACGCCAAAAACGACATTCATTACCATAATTAACTCATTAAAATAAAATTGAACTAAAATATAATAATATATGAAGCATCATATTGGTTTGTTCTAAAGTAGTTAACATTACGTTTTCGTCGTTGAAGTAAATTTCATGTAGCTGATTTTGGAGTTTTGGAAATATACACAAGTGGCAGAAGCTAAGATCTGGAGAATATGAAAGATATGAATAGAGTTCTATACGGTTTTCCCTCATAAAATTTGTTGACAATACAAACCCTATGTTGTCTTACATTACCACTGTGAAAAATGAGACTTCAAAATCACACATTTGTTCTTTCCTTCAACAGATAAGATCAGTGTATTTTTCGGTTCATTGATGTGTAATTATGATCTTTCTAATCAATTGGTGCGCGTTTCTTAGATTATTTACTACCTATAAAATTTTATTACTATAGGTAAAAACAATCTGGAAGAAGATTTAGCATAAAACGATAATAACTACGAATTGAGATGGCCAAATATGTAATGAGTATTTGAATATCGATTAAAATAAGAAGAAAAGCATTATTTGCATGAAAATTCAAGTGTATCACATTTCTGATACATGTTATATTATTTCTAATTATTCATAGAGATTGACCCAGCTGCTGATGATGGATTCGAGATAGTCTCAGTAGAGGTTGCCATTACAGTAGTTAGTTCTACGAAACTTTTTATATTTACCAAATTATAGCGCTTCCGAACGACAAGACGACGAAACACGTCATTTAAAGGATGGGCCAGAAGCGCTAACTTAATTTTTTATATTAAAACATATACATAAAAATGTGTCTCTATAACAACAAGATACAATACAAGACGCTCTACAAAATAGCATATGACTAATCCTGTCTCATGCATATAATACGAAAATTACAAGCTTAGAAATATGCTCTACGAAAAAAACTAAGCAAATAATACATGATCCGTAAAACTGAAAGTTTTGTAAATTCGATATTATTTCGGCTCGAACTTCTTTGTTATTATGTTATTTCCGTGAGAGAATTTAGAAAAACTGAAAATTCAGTTTGTATTTGATACTTTTGAGCAATGTGTCGAAGTAAGAAATACAAAAATGTGATCAAAATTTGATTTTACAATTAGGTTGAGAACAACAATTATTTCTCATCGAAATAAGACAAATCCAATCGAAAAAGCTTTTGCTTTGATGGAATCAGAGGATATTTCTTAAAGACATGACTAGAAAAAGAAAGTCTATGGTTAATTTTTCTTTTTTGTGAAGCATATTTCTAAACCTATAACTTTCTTACTATATGAGTTAGGAAAAACCAGTTATAGGCTATTTTGTAGAGCATCTCTTATTGCATCTTTTTACCATAGAGACACATTTTTAATCGAGTCAGAACTTTTGGGCCATTCTTTATCGATCTAAAAGCTCCTATTGAAAATAATTTTATATAGATGGATAGATCAAATATCGCTCCTCCGAACGATGAAACAGCGAAAACTATTCAAAAGATGCGTACGTTCACTTTACTCTGAAATGGACAATAATTAACCTGTTTCATTGCATTTTTCTATGAAATAAATTAGGAAGTAGCAATTCAGAGATCTCGTTTATTTATTTCAGTTAGATAATAGTTAGTATGTTGATATAAAAGTAAGGAATACAGAGAAAACTGTTTGTACTCTGTTTATGATTACAAATAATTTTGTTGTTGGAATGATTAAACGAATCTAAATGTTAAAGTAAGAGCAATACTTATACCAGAAACGAAAGTAGCAGTTACATAAGCAGGAATCCAGCGAAAATAAAAACGAATAAACAGTAGGGCAAGTTTCCATAGAAAAATAATTATTATATACTCTAACAGGACATATCTTAGTTTGGTTTTCTTACTCAACAAATGAGCATTGGCATAAATAATTGTAGAGCCAACTATTAGAAAGAGAATAGTAAAAAATATCATTATAGAAGTGTCATTGATCGAATTAAAAAACCATGGTACACCAGAGTGCGCAAGTCCAATAAGAAGACTAATGAAGAGAAAACCGGTGCATACGTTCCGAAAAAAATAAGCAAAGATCATGATAATCCAACTTATCAGATGGCCTAATGTAGTGCTGCAACCTGTCTTCCAAAGAAGAAGGAGAATGTATGGAGCATTGAATAGATTTGCGAGAATGAGCCGACCTAGAGACCAAAAACGACGCCACCAAACTAAATTACAATACTGTTGGTGAATCTCTTGTTCAGTCCGTGTCAAAGTGAAAATATTTCTTAATTGAATTGGAATGTCAGGTTGTAACGTGTCCAAAGGCTGCGTTAAGTTATGCAATTGATAGGTGGGTAGCAATTGCTGTTGTGAGTTCATTGAGGCACAAAAGGATTGATGCTTTTGCAACAAAAATAGTGGGATGGAATTAGCGCACTTGACACACATTCCAAGTCTTTCACCACATTGTTTCTCATGAGATTCAATTTCTTTCACTAGCATAAAACTATCACAATACCGGCAAAGAATAGTGGGATACGGACATTGATTTATCTGATGTTCCTCTAATGTATCGTAAGAAAGCACAGCAGTACAACCGTATGGAGCACTTTGACATCGAATCCATATGTTAGACAAAAGACATCGAATTTGAGGTGAACAACGTCTATCCTCGTACTGTTCACATCCAAATGGACACTTCGTATTCACCTGAAGCCATTTTGAAATACAAGTCTCACAGAATAAATTCTGACAAAATCCACAGGAGCGTGGTTGCCAAAGTAAGCATGAACAGATCGGACAAAAAAATTCTCGGGGTACATTTTTACCATTGCAAATTCGTTCGTTGTCAATGTTGCATATGCGTGTACCTACTCTTGGTCTAGTTATTACGTGACTAACAGCTCGCTCACCAACAATATTTACTCGTATTAATCCGTTCATACACTCGAGTTTTGGATAGAACGATTTTTCACTACTTCCCAACAAACATACACAGATGTAATGAATAATAATATTGCTTTCGCTATTGAAGCACGTCTTTTTTTTCTACTTCCTTTGACGTCATAAACGTCATTCTGTACAATGGCGCACACCAATTTTTCTATCGTTAGATAGTGGAGAAGGCCATGCATGACTGCTCTGTATTTTATTATCTACTTTGGTTGAGACTACAAAGATTAGAATGAGTCATGCAATGTAACGTATGTTGAATAAATGGAAGAGGTGTATAATGAGAAATTTTTTAATTTTATGATCAATACAATGTTATTCTTACCCCAAAGTAGTTAAGACTTATACGAATTATTTTTTATGCTTACGTTTTAAACGATCGTCCAAGCATGGCCACCTTTGGCATCGAAGACACTTAATTAATATATTAAGTTATATCCAATGATGATTTCGATTTTTTAAACTGTCGATTTGAAAGGAGAATCTTTTTCGTCCTACTCCTATTTTAGTCTCTCTTCTTTAAAAAAAACAGTATTTTTTATATAAAAAAAACTGTTCATTTCGTTTTTAAAGGAGAATATAATGTGTGTTAATATGGATATTTGTATTGCTCGAACTGTTTGAATAAATGTAGCAAAACTGATATTACCATTATCGAATGTCAGAAGTATTATTTTAGAAGAGAATTTCTATGTGATTATGAAAGAAAACTTTTTTTTATATATAACCGATCATCGCTATAGTTCGAGTTTAGGCACCGCTAATACATAATTCGAAAGATCTTTCATCTCAAAACAGAAATGTCTGTCAATAGTCAATATCAAACAGTTTATTCTAATTAAATCCTTTTTTATAGGATGTATATTTATCCTACCATTCTTTCTGTTAATCGATATATCTCTCTCAATTAGCTACGCTACAATGGAGACAGAATATTATGCTAGTCTTTATGATTATTTCCACAATGAGATTTATTCATACTCATTAATCTATTGGTTTCGTTTACTTAAAATTTCTAAGCGAGAAGATCCATTAAAAAAAACAAATATATTACAACGCTATATTACTGCATTTGGTGTTAGCATCTTCCAAATAACAGCAATTGTTAAAATCATATGGAATTATGCTAAGGCTTAAAAAAAAGATTTAGGAAAAGTTCTATTGTAAACATAGTATAAAACTTGTTCATTGAATATTTAACTTTCATAAGTTAAAGAGAATACTGCACTATGGTTTCTTCTGAAAGATAAAAAGACAGAAACGATGATTTCATGAAGTAGTATATATGAACAAGAGAAGAGTCTTTTTTCAGTGGTAAACCGATATATTTCATTTAATTTAGACACTTATTACACTCAATCTCTACTGAAATTAAATCGGACATGAAGGGGCACATTATCTAAGTAAAGCATTAGGATTAAATAAGGTGAGAAAAATACTACATTCATCTGCTCGTATTGATATTTATTCATTGATACAGATATTAACTTCACTAAATCTTTTTTTAAACCAAATTGGTGACGTAAGAGTAAAACATTTGAGCGATGCATTACAATCAAATATGATAAAAAAAAAGTATCTTACTAATTTGTCTCGAACTGATGTTTTGTTTTATTTTCAGACACTTACGAAACTGAACCTAGGAAGTAATAGAAACATCGACACTCAAGGAGTACAATATTTAACAAATTAAACTGATAATATCAGCTTTATAGAACGATCTTTTACTGGATGAATAATTTTGTTATAAAAAAAAATGGAAACAGTTTAAAACTGTCGAAGTTCATATTCATTTAACTACTAATACAGATAAGCAATAGTGCTTGAAAAGTATCCAAATTAAAACAGCATAGAAGAAAGATATCAGTGTAATAAATATAAATATTGTTTGTCTACTCATATTCACTCTATTGATTTCCAACTCTTATTATGTGGGGTCTAGGACAGTTGCTCGCACGGACAGTTGCGCGCGGACATTTGCTCGCTCGGACACTTACGCGCTAGGACTATTGCTCGCAAGGACATTTGATCGTTAGGACAGCTGCTCGCTCGAACACTTACTCACAAAGTATAAGTTCAATAGTATGCTCTCGACGTCAACGATGAATATTTCGTTTTAAATTATGATTACTTGATAAGCAAATAAACACCTCATCCAGTACACCGATATTTATCTGTGTTAAAACATTCTGTAGATTCGTTTGATTTTGTTCAAATTCTCGTCGTAATTGTTCATAATATTTACGAGTTGGTTCACATCGAGAATTACCAATATGATTTTCATGTTGGCCAACCGGTTTAATGGATTCATAGCTCAATTTTGTATGTAATCGTCCATGACAGGCATATTTTTTGGCAGAAGTACATTTCCATAGTATCTTTGTTTCAATTTTTCGATCAATTGTATACCAATAACCATTGTGTATTAATAAAGACTGACTTTTAGAGGTTTTTGTTACAGTAATTGACATTATTTCTTTTCGTGAAATGATTCTGTTACCATGTGCGACTTATATATATACTCCATTCATTGAATTTATCATTATTTTCGAATTATTAGTCAAAGAATTATCACAACAATTAATTCAAATTTGTACCTGCTGATGACCATTTTTTAATCGAATATTAATTTGTTTTATTAGTGTCTGTTTCATTATTTTATTCATGTTTCTTGTAATAGCTTGTACAGCGAGTATATGTCCGAGCGAGCAACTATCCTAACGATCAAATGTCCTAGCGAGCAATAGTCCTAGCGCGTAAGTGTCCGAGCGAGCAAATGTCCGCGCGCAACTGTCCGCGCGCAACTGTCTGTGCGAGCAACTGTCCGTTTCCCAATCATCTAAATATGCATATCAATCGTAAATAGTTCCATTGAGCTAAATTGTGAATCTTTCACATTGACTTTATGAATGAAACAAAATGTTCATCTATGTTCAATAATACTTTGCTATGCATCTCATGCAAATTAAAGTAAAATTATATTCTTTTGACAGCTATGATCAATATAACTGATTAGTGCAATTTATCAAAACATATTTCTTAAAAAGATAACAAACTAAAAACACTGTTGTTAAACACATAATTTAATAAAACTCCCATTCCTGATGTATGCATATCTCCAAGCAATTATTTCCTTAAAACAATATTATGATTTCTTTAGATCCGTTTATACCATCGAATCAGTTTCTTGATTTACACATCACATCATCTGAACAGAATTTATATATTTATAAGACAAGGTCATCAAAACGCGTTATGGTTACTCATCTCACTCTATCTATATATTTTTGTATTTAAACAGTTTCATCGACAAGTGATAAATGTACTTTTCAATATTCATTTTAATCGATTGAGATTTGCAAGAATAATTGTTAATCAAGCAGCATAATATACTGTACTGAAATTGCGATACTAAAAACATCATGATAACTTAATTTCTATTCATATAATAAGCCAAATTCGTTAAAAGACGGTCTGTAGCAGCTGTTAAATATATTCGCGGTTCAACGTGTTAAGAAAATCAAACCCACCACCTCAAACTCGTAAAATAGTTCAAAATGAAAGTAAAAAAAAATAACGAAAACGTGATAATACGTAAAGAAACATAAAATAATATAGAGAAGAGCAAATTGTCTTGGTTAACGTTAATGAATATATATTATCGAATGTTCAAATTAACCAATCACAGTAGCACGTCAGACAGATATGTAAGAAAATATTCTCTTACATAGAGTAACCATTGGCACGAATATAGATATGTTTGATTTGCTTTTTCCTAAAATAATATATTTCAAAGTTTTACACAGCTTTAAAAAAAAAGCATATGAAGATTATGGCACAAAAAAGTGGAAAATAGAGAAAACTAATTGTTTTGCTAACAAAATCTATAAGTTCAAATATAAAAAGATATCACGAGTGTGTGATCAGCATCAAATTTTTCTTAGACATTCCTAAAAGTGCATTGTCTCATTAAATTTGTTATTAGAAAGAATTCATCAAATGAAGAATAAAGTAATTCTTTGATTAATAAAAAATAGCTTTTGGGGTTACAGTATGTCTCTCTATGATTCTTCAGAATTTCTCTAAAATTGTTTTTGACCTGAAATATTGAGCTCTAATGACACTCGAGAATACTAACATAGCAGTGTTTCGTAGCAATAACTCTAGAAATTTTTTCTTGAGTAGCGATTCTCTACATAACTATTAGGATCGTATATGACTGTCCAAATCAAAACTGTGATGCACTTTTCAAATAATGGAGAAGGAAGTACCAAAAATTTTGCTGTACCTTAATGTACGTCAGAAAAATCCTTAAGACATTAATTGGTGTTACATTTCAAACAAAAAAGAAAACTATACCACTTAAAGTTGTGCCAAAAGAAGTTGTTGATGGCATCGCTCTTGTTGTCGTTTCAGCTCCCGCTGCTCGTATTATTGTTGTTGTTTTAGCTCCAGCTGCTCGTGTTGTTGTAGATGTTGCTGCTGTTAAAAGTAATAGTTTTTAGAAATGGTTCATAAAAGAAATATCTTACTTAAGGTGATTCAAAAGCAGTGGCGGAGGTACTTTTTTTATAGAAAGTTTTTAAAAAAAGTTTCTTTTTTTGCTACCAATTTGCAAAAACGGCTGTAACACCACCAAATAGATTTCCTAACTTAGGAAAATATTTTCGAAGGAAAACTTAAAGATGAATTTTTTTATTCTGCTATATAGGGTGTCCAGTAAGTCATCAAACAGTTTCTATTCAGATAAAAGATATATGTTTTCATTTGAAAGAAGCTTTCCTGTTTTGTTTTTGGTCTTATAAAGAACGGAAAGATGAAGGAAATAATAAACAATAAGTTGTTAAGATATGACTAAATATCTCAGGGAAAATTCCACACATTTGGTTGAGATACGGTGAAGCTATAAATTTTTTTGTGTCTGTTTGATGATTCAATGGATATCCTATACCTCATAAGTTATTGTTTCTTCGGAATTTAGAATCCATTCAAATTAGATATTATAAAAAAATTATCCATTGGAAATATGCATTATTTTTTTTAACAAGAACAGATTAGTTTAAAAAAAGAGTCTGCGTAGTATAACACACAAAAATAATATTTATATATTAACAAATTAACAGAAGTCGAAAATGAAGAAGCTTTTATCTAAAAAAGAATGAAATAATCAGATAAGAATGAGAGAAGAGCATAGTAATAGAGAAGATAAATAAAGCATCTCTCACGTCATTTATGGATGAAACGAAAAATTAAAATGATGTGAAAATGTGACAGATAGTATAGTATTTATAGTGTCATAAGATGGGCTGTACATGAATACATTTTAGTTCAATGAGTTGACTATTCAGAAATAGAATGTCCATCCGATAATTCAACAGACTAAATCATTTAGACAGCTAGCAACGTGCAAAAAAAGAGAAGATAAAATTTGCCTACGGGCAGAGTGACATAGATCCTAAAGCTTGTATACTTTCATACTGGTTTCTTGATTTCGTTTTTCGATAAATTTATTTAAATATGGCTATTATAACAAACTCTTCAATGTCTATCTGTAGACTCTTTTTGCTTAACTCGAGAAAAGGACAAGTTTTCATATGATTATTAAAGGATTCGCTACAAAAAAAGAAAGATTTCGAACATACGTTGGTTGCCAGTACATTGTCCTCTATGTTGATCCTGTTTAAGTTGACAGGTACTCTGAAAAACAAATGAAAAAATACAGAATGTATCATGTAATATTGTATGATCACATACAAAATCATACCAACAGCCATTGTCATTGGTACTGTAGCCACATGTCAAAAGCCCATTGATGATCTGGGAACCGAGAAGTTTGGCTCCCAACTTATCGGTAGCGGGGCATCGCCAACTAGATGTTTCAAGAATAAATAACAAAACTCAGTATTGTTTATTAATAAAGAAAAAAGGGCATCAATAGAAGTGTTTTTTTGCCGCTATTAATTCTCAATGCCTCCTAATACATGGTCTTTATTTTATTGTAAGTTATTCAACTATAGTTAGCTAAAACTAAAATTGATGGGAATATATTTCTTATTCTCAGCTGTTGTTTGAGACATACTAATGAACTTGGAAAAAATTCAAAGACATATCATTTCGTTTCAATTTGTAAAAGATATCTTACTAGTTGTAGTTCGAACAGTAGAAGTTGTCGTATTGCCCGACCCTGGATGTGGCGCTGCGCTTGTTGTCGTTGCTATAAAGAAAAAGAAAATAACAATAATATTTCAATTTTAATTTACTCATAAGAAATAAACTAGTATATTCAATTTCAAAAATCTTATTTCTTCATTTGGCAGTTGTCTATACATGTAAACTAAATGAATAGTGCTAGTCTGATATTCAACGTTTCCTTTTTTCCATTTCGGAACAATCAAATATATACAAAGTTTTACTTTAGAGATCCCACAGTGTTAGTTCAATGACTTCACAGTTTTGTTGAAAAAAACAGGCATCGAAAACATACGTGTTTTAGTGATGCAAAATCCGTTGTCACCGTCCGTTTCAAAGTTGCCGTCAGTGTAGAAAGCACATAGAAATGTGATATGTGCGAATATTACGTTTGTCTTGTGCATACTCGATACAAACAATAATATTTATCACGAGCATCTCCAGCCTTGGGAACGTACCAGCATTTCAATTGTCCGTTAGTTTGAACATCGCCTGCATCAGCGCGCGGCCAAGGCCGAGTATCTTTTGATGGACATTCACATCCAAATATTTCACAAAAAAAGCATAACCAAATAATGTAAATATTTCAGAAAGTGAGATGTAAAAAGCTGACTTCTATTTTTATTAATGTTGATCAAAACTATCAGAATAATTGCCAAATTGAGAGACATTTTGATCAAATCTGCTATTGTAATGACAAGGCTAAAGAAAAACAAAAAAAAAATAACACAAACGTTATTATAAACAAATGAATAATAACGAATATTTTGCTTTTCATTCGGATGTAATTATGAAATAAAGTAGTGTCACTGAAAGTATAGAGATAACTAATGGTGGACTCTATGTGTCTTATGATTCACGTTTTCCACATTTCGATGATTATTTTTGAAGGCTATCGATATAATTTATTCGTTTTTTATTCATTTGTGTGCTATGCTGTACACTGAATCGTGGATAGATAGTAATGATGAAGGGAAAAGAAACAAAAATCAAAGCTGATTGAGAAAAAAATAAAGAGAACGCAATTAAAGGTGTACAGAAACGTGATCGGTGCATACATATTTCATTTTGAAACAGGGGCGTAACCAGAAATAATCGGATAGTTAGACAACGCCCTAGAAGCTTTAAAGGCATTTCACTATGTCTCTCTTTTTTGAAACTGGTAGAGTTATAGCATCAATAACATATGATATTATTGTTTGAAATGCCGATTGTCGAAATCAATCATTCAAGCCAGAAACCATTTTAATATTTCCGAAGTTTGAATTTTCAATATCGATTAAAAAAATCAGAGATAGACAACTATAATCTCGATTTCAGATGAACTTTCTGTGGAAAAATTAAATTAAATTAAATAACAGACACATCACCGTTTATATGTATATTGCGAATTTTTTTAGATACCTTTAGTTTTTTATAATACTCCACAATTCAATAAAATGTTGATATTCTATTTAAAATTTACATGATTTCTGGTAAAGAAGATATACTCAATACTTTTAAATGATACATTTAATCGACTGATAAAATTAGTATTAACTCAGAAATAAATCAATACGAATGATTATGTTTTGGTAGTTTTACAATTTTAATTTCATATACGCATGATTTTCCTTTTTCTTTTACAGCTGATTGAATTTGAACAGGAAAAATAATTGTTTTCTAAACTGCACCTATATGTTAAAGAGAATGTAGTCGTTTTCTATCATTGTTATTTAACACGAAATGTTTTTTTTTCGAAAAAAGTAAAGTTGAACATACGTATGGTATTGATGATATTGATCAACTTCAATCATTTGTATTCACTTACCATGCCTAGGGTTTCTATAACTACCCAGGTCGAAGCGTACGGACCGGATCCTACCAGAATTCGCCGGACATCATCGGATCAGGGAAGCAGTATTCCGGGTCGGAACTCGCCGAAATTTTCCGCTCATTTTCCTGCCATATCCGACCGGAAACGGTCGGGAAAGCTGTCGGAAAAAATCCGGCGAATTTCCGGCCAGATCCGTATTTTCGGAACTTACGGTATATGTCCGGTTCCATGGTCACCATTTCCCGTACTATTCCGGCTGTTTCCTTTATTCGGAAATGATACTCATATATATACCGACCATAGCTGGCTGATTCGAGCTAACAATAGGAATCTCAAGCTTTGTGTTTAACTATATGATCTTTTGACTAATAAATCAATCTCTTATTAAAAATAGTGTTTCTTTTTTCAGCATTTTCTTACGACTCATTGCTATAAAAAGTTTGACCAAAAATCAATGTCCAACAATAACATCAGAAATTGAAAATATACTATAAATTGATCAAAATTTTGCGACTTAAATTCATTAGAATCTCTTTCAATTAGAAAGTTATAAAAACAATCCATTTTAAAACAGTACATGATTCGGAAATTTATGTCAATTATTTCACGACACCAGCATAACATCTTTCCAGCTATTTTTTTTTATCTGCCGCACAATGATCTACCGAAAGATTCATAAAAAAAACAGCCTAAATTTTAGCACAACTAATGAAGCGAATTATGAGACTGCACAAAGGCTTTCATCTATGTAAAAAACATTCATGTCACTTCCACATCTCAGACGTTGATGACTACTGAAAAGAAATCTGACTTCCTCTTACAAAATAACCGAAATGAAGAGTGTGACAATAACTATCTCCTACAACTGACGGTAACAAGAAAAAAATTCTCCAAAAGATCTTTTGTATTTTACAAATGTTTCATTGAGGCTTTAGTTCAACTGCCCACTCACCGTTATGTTTTAAACATGTCACTCTATATAGAGGAGCCCATTTGAGGTGTTTCACATACACATTATAATACTTTGTTTGGATGAAAAATACTTCAGGCAGGATTTTTTTATTCATTTTAATAAGATGAAAAGTCATTTTGAGTCTCTTTTGAACTTAGCCAAAACGCGAACTGTGAGGATAGATTATCTTATGTAGATAAGATTGAGAGGTAAAGTATATTTTTTCTTTAAGGCCTTTTGTAATATTGAGATGTCGCTTTGAGGCTTCAGGTCAACTACCTATTGAGCGTTCTTTGTTGAATAGTTCTGTCTATATCTAGGAGTGAGTGTTAGATATTGATAATGCACTTTCCCGTACATTTTCGGTATGATATGTATTTCAGGAAAGGTTTGGTTTCCTAAGCGTGACACTTAAGTTCACCTTTGATTGAGAGGTGTCGAAGAGAATTCCACATTTTATTTGGGGTATGATATGAATTAGTTGAGATTATTGTGAAGCCTCGATTAGACTATTACCTCATTCAGGAGGTATAGTTATGAATCATTATAACATATCATTGGAAAGGTTTAATGAGACTTTTATTTCGTATGAAAGGTTTGATATGCATTGATTTAAATCATTGAGAAGCATCAATGAGACTTTTACTTTGTACTAGAGGTATAATATTAATTAGTTTGAATCATTGAGAAGCATCAATGGAAATTTACCTTCTATCAGAGGTATGATTACTACTTGTTGGGTCATATCATTGAGAGGACGCCATGAGATAGTATGGACTCTTAATGACACTATTACCTCGTATTGGAGGTATGACAACTACACAGCAAAGCGAATCATCGAGAACTGTCAATGAGACTTTTTTGTTTAAGTGGTGGTGTGATTACTGCTTAGCACGTCAGATTATCGAAAAGTGTTATGGAGGCTTTTTGGTCGTCAATGAAGCTTTTGGCTTCAATTGGTGGTGTGATCACTACTCAGGAGAGCAGATCATCGAAACGTCTAAATCAGATCGTTGAAACGTCTTAATGGAGCTTCAGGAGACTTTTCACTATAAAAAAGTCATTTTTGAGCATTGCATCTGATTGTAAAGAATTTTTGAGATTCATTACTATAATGTGTTGAGATTTTGTGCAAATGGTCTTTGTCGTTGTTGAGGATTTATTATTTTGAGAAAGTCTTTTAAATGTTGATGTGGGAAACGGTATCTTTTCCGGTTTTTTCCGAACTCACACGAAATAATTCTGCTGTGGTTCCGGAGGGGTCCGGGTTGTTTTACAAACGCATCCTGTGAGTTCTTTGGTTTTTTCCGAAAGGATACGCTATCGATCCGTTTGTTTTTCAGCTTGCGGAAATGCTTGGAATACACCGTTTCCGGAGGCCGGAATCTTCGACCTGGGAACCTGTGCAAAAAATCTCACTTGTAAAACAAAAAAGTTTCCGAAATATTTTTTTTATTATATTCAATACGATGGGAAGTGGCACCATCATCAAGGTTGCTCATTATAAAAATGAACTATGCCATCAAAGCAGATCAGTATGTATTTGTTTAGACATTTTTTGTAAAGCGTTTCACACCGCATCTTGAAAAACAAATTCAAGGCTTTATCGTTTGTCTACACCGAGATAAGTGTAAAATAGAAAAATGTTGCAAACGTTTTGATACACTCTGCATCCAATTTTGTCGATTTTAAAAATTTTCTCATCACATTCTCATGTTTATAGTTGTAGGATAATAAGAGAAGATGTTATTCAATTATATATCATTAGAAAGGCAGTCACAAGTACTCGAAGCTGATATAAAAACATAATGAATAGATATTGTTCTAGGCGTCCGTATAAACGAATTTTGTCTCGTCTTAAAACTTATGAAACACCCTGTATATGTGAGTTCCACATTTCAGCTCCAAAGAGGCTGCACTGACAACCTTTTTGTGGAAGACTTCTTGAATTAGATTGCTATTTGGTTTCATTGGAATTGGTTCTTGTACCATCACTTGTAAAATAAAAAAATACCGATAGTTTCCTAGAGTCTTTAAAAGGCCTCCGTTTAGAGTAGGTACTCTTTGTGGATCAAGTTGCCCTTAGTCTTTCTAATACTTTGATATTGTTTCTCAAGAAGACATCGATTTGTACTCAAAAAGTCAATTTTGGCACATACAAAAGATTAAGTGTTCAAAATTATGGGGATGTGCAAGTTTGACTGAAATGTCACATTTTTCTAAGAGTTGAAACGATTCATACATTGGAATGCAAATAGTTCTGGAACGATGGCTATGGCTATCTGTATTTTTCATCATATACAGTAATCCGCAATTCGCTCTGCCAATTTACATTCAATTGCTATAATGGATAATTGCGAAAGAATATTTCACTAATGAATTAATTATCTGTTTGAGAAACATAGAGAAATCAAAAACAGCTAATTGATTTTGGTTATAAAAACCAAATTTCTAAGCAGAATTCTGTCATTACTGATTATCGTATAGTTTCGTTGTTTTATTGAGGACATTTAATGTTTAGGTATAGATAAGTGACGCATGTATTGGTATTAACAAAGACACGAAATGTTTGCTCCGTCTGCTCAGCACATTGTAAAGCGACAACAGTTGCTGGTAAGCAATGCTGGCCTTCTGGACAGAAACATGGGTTTTGTCCATTGATATATGTCATGGTCACACCGAGCTCCGGTTTTTGAGGATCAATAAAATTCCACGCTACGCCAGCGCCATCAGTACCAAATGAACCAATCAAAGTGACACTACCTAGACAATGTGGATTCCCCCGAGTGCAAATATAACAAACAGAAGTTGGAATTCGCCATGAATATTGACATTGATTATCATTGACTGGTCCACATATATTCATTTTATATGTATTCGTAATAACCCCAACGTCAGTACCAACATAATCAGTACCATTATTTTGATTTAAAAATGAAAAATCATAACCAAAGAAAGAACAACCTTGAATAGCTGATTTCGATCTATTTACATTTTGATGGGTTAATTTTCTCAAAAAAGCGTCTACATGGTCATCATAAATTGTAGAATCGGCAGTTCTATCAATTGCATTGTTAGGAATATATAAGACAGTGTGTAATAATACAATAATGCTTATCGACATAGCTATACAGAGCGCAAATGGAATATGTGAAATAGGTCATTAAAAAAATATATGTAGATCCTACCTTTCATTTTTTGAAAATGATTGCCTAGAGGAAAGTATATAACATGGACGATAAAATATACGAACGATGAGAAAAATACCTTATGTTATTTTGTAATACAGAATAGCAATCAAAATAATCTATATTCACTCATGCATCCATACATGGAAATTCCATTATACTTATCCATTTATATTTCATGTTTTTTTCCTATTTGGGTTGTACTAAATCAATTAATACAAATGTTACGACTGATAAAGCAGATTGAATTCGGTCTATTTAAAGATTTTTATTTGATTACCATTTGAAATCATGTTCGAAATCAATTGACATTAGTCACAATAAAATACGAGATCGATTATTTTCAATTCTCCATATTGAATAAATGAATAAAGAGATGAAAAATTTAATTAAAACAATCAATATTACTGAAAGATGTTTTTATTGCAAAATATTAACGCTGTTCAGCCAGAATCAAAGATGCAGCTCATTAATTGACCAGAAGCACGGGTAAAAACTGTATGAGATGATTATTCGATCCTCGTGATGATTCTCTGAACCATATGATGCACTATAAGAATTTTCAGGAAATTGAATTGAATTTAATATAGAGCATCTCTCTCTCGCTCAGCATAATGGCAGAAAGAGAGTATATGATGCTCTATATGTAATTTTTGAAAATTTACCAATATTTCGTAAACAAATGGATGTTCTGGAAATCGAAATGAATTTTCGGAAATGGAAATCAATTCAAGGAAGTAAAAGATAAATTTCCAGCCAATCTAATGACTCTCTGGGCCTTGTAAACATTTTCGAAAATGAAATAGTTTTCAGGAAAACATAGTAAATCTTCAGGTGTCAAACTGATAATGGTTTTTTGACAATTTCCTCATCATGACACACTCATAACTAATGTGACGGATGAAAAACATACCATACATATTTTTTCACTGATGATCGATGAAAAAAGGAACACATCCAAAAATAAATATACAGCACATCACTAGCACTCAGGGTTGACGGAAAGAGAGACACATTTGGAAACATAAATCCCACATCTCTCTCCCTGAGGATGCACCAAAACCAGACACATTCGGAAATATACAAACAGCACACCTGAGAGTGCACTTGCAATTGAGATTGAAAAGTATCAGCATAAAATGATACCATAAGTGACTTTAATCGGTTAAATAAAGGATGATTCTAGTGACAATTGGTGCTTTTTTGGCATGGTCCAGCTGGAGCTTTGTCTAGTGGTTTACTCTCTTATGCTGAATAATTATCTAAAAATTTTACATACAAAGAGTTTAGATGAGAAATCGCTGAATTTCTTCACAAAAATCGACTATTTTTTTTATAGAAAAAGTAAAATAAAAAATACGATTTTGTTGAGTGGGTTTTTAAAATTTTTATCGTAAAAAAGCTGGTTAAAGATATTTTCGGCATACAGTTTTGTAGAGCTCGATAAGCTCTGTATAATTAAGTCCAAATTCTACAACTATTTGCTTTTTGACATTTTTACGATCGTTCGAATAGAAGAATAAACCTTAGTAGTAAGTCTCGCTTCCATTATACATGGAAAATATTTGCAGCTTTCTCTGCGAATTCTCACTCTTTATTACTGAAACTTTCAGCATGGATACACTAATAGCAGGCATACCTGTAATGTATGTTTCAAGTCAGAAGACCATAGTATGGATGAATAATTGGAAAAGCTGATTGTCAGTAGTACTAACAAATATACTTCTTCTCGGAAAATGTAAAATGACTTTTTCAAAATTATCCAGTACTAAAGACAACATATATCATCTTAGAGAAATAGATTAATATGAAACTCATGAAACCTAAATAAGTTACTAAGGAAAAATAACTCGATGAAAATTTGTATCAAAATAAAATGAACATCCTGTATTATAAAATGTATATTGTTGTTGGTGATCGTTCACAAGAATATGATGATAAAATTGACACCATTTCATTTAACTTTGGTTTTGATCACCATTTTCTATTCATTTGTCAAGATTCTATTGGGCATGGCTTCTGTAATTACTGGTAAATCACCAAAAAAAAAGTCCAGATTAATGAAAGCTAAACAATTTCGACTTGTTTACTAATTCATCTTATAATAATCCATTTTCAGTACGACAATGATCAAGATATTGCTAAACTATTCCCAAAAAATTGAAGTTTCTGGAGTTCGAATCAGAGTTGAGAAATTTTTATCCGCGAGACTGCAGTTGACCACAAAGTATTCGATATCAAAATATAGCCAAATATTTTGATTAAAACATCGAGTTTGCATACAACAAAGGGTTACGAGAAAAACTGACTCCAACGGTATAAATGAAAAAAGGTAGAAAACTGAATACCGAAATTAAATTAGCCTAATGGAACTGTTATTTCAATATCGACTACTTGAAATTTCAATGGTTCTTTTTTTAGTGATGAAAAAATTAGTATAAGATGCGATAACAACTTCGAGATCTCGGTACTTGAAAGGATGTGAAAAAAGAACTATATTTTCAAATTTTCGACTATTCGTCTCAACTATCATTGACTTTTCAAGAGTATCAGCCCTACAATTTTAAAAAAAATGATTTATTTTATATATACTTCCTTTGTTTTCAGAATAAGAAAAATTCTGTGCGACCAATAAAAGATGTTTTTTTGTAAAGACAAATTATAGAATTTTACCCTCACCCTCATAAATTGTAGAGCTTTTCACTTTATATTGTGTTGGAAATTCTATTTTTTTGTTGTAAATAAAGGTGTTAGATGATAAGAAAATAAAATGTACAATGTATAATTATTTATGATGTTTTATATGTTATATTGTCTTAGCGAATCCATCCATGAATATAATATATATTATCGTCTCTTCTTGTAATCATACATGTTGATGGTAACTGTTCTTTTAACCATACAATAAATTTATCCTTTGTTGGTAATTCATAATTTCGTAAATATTTATCTTCTAGACATCTAATTTTTAATGCTCGAAGATTCGTCATTGTATTTATTAAATAAATAATATTTTCTCGTTTTTCAACATGAATTCCAAGTACTTCACATTGTTTACCAAGTGAAGAATGACATATTTCAATACATTCTCTCTCATTAAAATATCGAGTATTACATTGTAAATTAATACGACGAATAGATTTATTTGTTATATCTAATAGAGGTACTCGATTTGTTGACCATGAAACAAATGTTAATGAATAAAGATTAGGTGCTCTATCTAGTAAAGATTGTATTTCATATTGATCATCTAACCATACAGTTAATGAAGTTAATCTATTTAATGTTGGTATTACTGTCAAAAAATGATTGGAAACAGGAAGTCGAATTGAAAGACTTCGAATATTTACGAATCGAATATCGGATGATGCTAAACCTTCAAATGTTCCGAATTGATAATTAAGATGATGAACACGATTATAGAATTTTTGATTATTTTTATTTTTATAAGGAAATGTTGATTTTGATTGAAAATTAACAGCATAAGTAGGAAATGATGAATATATATATGGTAAAGTATATAAATATATATATTTCGATTCAGTTTCTCGATCCCAATCACATCGAATATACCATTGATGTTCAGCAAGCCAAAATTGTGTTCGAAAAGAATCTAATAATTGATTAATTCTATTATTTTTTATTTTATTATTTCCATCAAGTTTAATAATCATTTTAAAATGAAATATTTGAAGTTTTGGTAAATACGTATTAATAATCTGTTCCCATTGATATCCATCTATATTTACTCGCCATATTTTAGCTGTTAAATGAGTTAAATTAGGCATAATTTTTAATAAATTTCCAATTATATTCATTGAATAAGATATATTTACTTTTAATTTAGTAATTGATGATATTACAGAAGGTAATTGTTCATTTATAAAATCAACTTTCATAGTACCTAGTGATAAACTTTGAAGATGTGGAGTATATTGAAATAATCGACATAATTGAGTAAAATGACAAGTTAATGTTTCAATATTTAAATGTCGAATCGATGTAGAAATAATATTTGGTACAATAAAACTATTTTCAATTTCATTACAAGTATGTAAATGACAATGAATAAGTTTTGATAAAGACCAAATACTATTCGTAATATTAATACGATTCCATTGAACATCTTGTATATAACAATCAATAATATTTAAACAAGTAAGATTAGGTAAATGATGCCATTCAATCATTAATTTTTGCATGATTTTAACCGAATAAATACGATATAATGATAATGATTGTAAATGTATAAAATAATTAAAATTATTAAAATAAGAAAAGAATAAATAAATTTGTTGTGAAGTTTCATCATCATCAGAAAGATGAAGTGAAATAATTCGATCAGGAAATTTTGAAAGATATTTTTGACAAATTAAATCAAAATTTGTTTTAGATATTGAACGAAAATCAATTGAATGTGTTTTAAAATAAAGAAAAATAAGATTATTAAAACGATTATTAAGATCATAAAAAGCATAAAGAATATCAATAGTAGATATATATTCAAATATATCAAGTAATAATTCATGTGCTAATAATTCTAAACTCATTTTGTTTGAATTTGTTATTCAATATACAAAATATATATTATTAATACAAATAATAATAAAAAACAAAAAATGTTTTCTTCTTTAGTAAAAACGTGCCTTATTTTTGTTTTTCTTTTCTTCTATGATGTCATACCTTGAAAATATTTGTATTAAAAATACAGGTTTTTCTTTGATGGTTATATAGATATATCCTATATCAAAATAAAATATTCAATCTTTAATCGAATAATTCTCTGAAAAGTAATTTTATTTATAATAAATCATATAGAAAACAAGAAAAAATTTATTCAAACATATATATATATATTAAATAATTCATGATACAAATATCTATCGCTATTGCGTAGTTATGATGAATCATAGCAAATCAAATTAACATGTCTTGTGATCGAGTGCAATAAGGGCCTTTTAATAATGTATAACTTATTCATTGATAGGAAAAAAATTCGAATAATATATTTTGTGGGATAATTTCTTATCAATTTTTGGTTTTACTTTTCTGCAGATTAAAATTAAACATACGTTTTATTTAATTCAAAAAATTTTAAAATGAATTATTGTTGTTTACATTCAGGATTTCTGGGATTATTATTATGATGAGATCCCGATCTTCTTGTTCTTGAATAATTAGAAGGTGTATGGACATCTTCATGTGGATTAGTATTAACTCGATTAGTAGATCTATTTGAAATTTGTGTTGATCGTGGAATAGAATCATTTTGAACAGAAGTATTTCTTGGAGAATGAGTATCAGGATGAATTTTAATGGGATATATGTAGGAATGTTGATCTTCAATAATATGAATTTTTTTCATTGATTCTAGTTGTGTTCTAAGGTTAGTTAATATTTGATTCCATTTCGTGATATCAGGTTCCGAAAATTCTTCACTTTCACGAGCAGAACGAAGATTTTTACCAAATTCATTACATTCTTTTTTTATTCGATCACTTCCATTTTGATGCCATTGATGAAAATTAGCACGAGTTGTTTCAGCTATTTTTTGAATTTTAATAATAGTTTCTTTCTCCCATAAATTGATTTGTTCTAAAATAGATGGATCTGGTGTTAACTGACTAGATTGTAATTGCATTAAATCATGTTCTTGCATCATATTTTCTAATTGTAGATTGAGTTCTTCTCGATGTTCGTTGACATGTCGTCTACAGAACATTTGTTGGCATCCATCACAAGTAAATAGACCACCACCGCTACTTTTCGCACCATCACATTTAATACAACTCTTTTTATTTGCTTCCATATCTGAGGAATACACAGATTTACAAATACTTATGTAATGAATGACACGTCTCAAAAAAAAAGCAAAAGAGACGAACGCTAAAACTTGCTGTTGTGTATGAGGCCGAGAAAAAAAGAAATTCTCTTTTTTTCTTCTTTCTATCATAACGAATAGAAAAAAAAACTGACAAAGTGTAAAAAAGAGAACGACAATGCAATGTGTGGCAGTAATGTTCTATTTCTCCACATCACCTTTTTTAATGTCACATTATTAAAAAAAAAGAAAGAAATTTTCATATTTCAAGGAAACATTATCTGGAATGGTCTCCCGACAGATTGCGCCTGGTACTTATTGTTGCGATAATACATCCAGTTTACGATAGTATTCTTGCCAATCTCGAGTTCATCTTTTGAAAATTCAATCAATTCTATATTATTAGTTATCTACAGATTTTTATCAAAATTTAATCAAAAATAAATATTCATATTATTTCAATTTTGATGAAATTCGTTTACTACTTTGTTCAAGTTGAATTACATTAGGATGTGTTGAAGGTAATGAATGACGATAGATATCTGTAGCTTTATCAAAGTAGGCGAGTGCTTGTTGATAATCATTTTTATCTTCATAAACAGTACCAATATTATAAAATGTCATACCAATATCCGGATGTTGATATGGAAGAGTTTTTTGATAGATTTTAAGTGAAAGATTATAATATTCTAATGCTTGATCATGATGACCAAGACATAAATGAATATTTCCAATACTTCCATATAATGAAGCTAAATCTGAATGATCAGAAGGAAGATGTTTTTTAAGAATAATTAATGCTTTTTCTACACATTCTAATGCTTTAGAATATTTCTTTTCATTTCGATATACATTTCCTATATTATTAAGACATATAGCTATATGAGGATGATCTTCACCATATATTCGTTTCCAAATTGTCATTGCTTTTTCATATGATTCCAATGCAAGAGTATAATTCCCTTTTCTCTGATGAACAATAGCAATAGTATTATGAGCAATAGCAATATTTGAATCATCAGATTTTAGTGTACGTAGAAATATTTCAAGTGATTTATTATACCATGTTAAACTTGTTTCATAATTACCTTTATTATCTGCTATAAGTCCTAATGCATGATAACAATGTGCCATATTTGAATCATTAGAAGATAATTGATTAAGAAAACGCCAATAATATTTTTCAGCATCATCTAATTTGTTCATTTTACGTAATAGATGACCAAATATTAGAATATTTGTTTCTCCAGTACCTAATTCATTTTTCATATATTGAAAAAGTGTTTGTAATTGATAATCATTATCCGTACATAATACCATTCGAATAATCCAAATTCCATCATTATTACGATGAATATTATCAAGACGAAAAATTGATCCAATCATAAAAAGAACTTCTTCTTCTTGTGGATAATAACTTAATGAATTTATTTTACTAAATGCTTTCATTTCATTTAATCGAGGATTAGCATCAATTTCAAAAAAAACTTCTTCAAAATCATCTGTATGATTTGTATAAGAAAGAAATGCTAGTGCTTGTTTTTTATTAAGACTAGTTGAAAGAAATGAATTCATTGAAATAAATTCTCCAATAGAATTTTTTAATATATCAATTTCATCTTTTGACATTTGTTGTGCACGATAAACTCGAATTGGTAATAAACATTTATTATTCTTCAATTGATAACCAATATCATTAATAATAAATCTTAATAAATATAATAAATCAATATTTTGTATTCGAAGTGCTTTATTTAATAAACGATAAACAAATGAATCACGTGTATACCACCATATAGCTTGATCTGATGAATAATTTTTATCAAATTCTTCAATCATATTTAGTATAGTAGAATTATTTTGATATTGTTGTTTACAAAGTAAAATAAATTCTTTTTTATCATTTAATGTTGGTTTCATTCGTATAAGACAATCAATTAATAATTGTGAATAAATAAATTGTCCATTTAATCCTGTTGATGATTGTTCTTGATTATGAATTTTTGATTTAAATATATTTATATTTAATGGTTCATTAATTCTATGTACTTGTCGTTCAATTTGATCAGATTGAATTCGTTTAATAAGTTCATTTAATTGAACAATTACACCTTTTATCTATATTCAATATAGATAATTTATTAAAATTAAATTCAAATATATTTACCTTGATGAATTCTTTAGCCCATTGTTCATTTGATTCTTTATCCATACAATAAATATAAATGGATACAATTTTTCGAAGGAAAGATATTTGAGGAACAATAATTTGTCCTAATCGTCCACTGACAATTAATATAACTCGATCATCATCAGTTAATTTATCAATATATTGAAGACATTGTTCAGAATCTTCAAATGTTGATAAATGATTGATTGTTGATCGAAGGATTTGTTGAGCTTGAATATTTTCTTTTGATTTATTCACATATTTATCGAGCCATATTAAATAATATGTTTCTAAATTTTGTTTTTGTTCTATTGAATTTATTAAATTTGTATTCATTGTTTTACATTTAAGTAATGAGAATGTTGATAATATTTCTATGTTAATTCAATTTGACACCATTATTTTATGTCATTGCGTATCGTGATAAGAAAAAGAAAGAGGAATAACATTCATTTGAATATTTATCATCGGTTTTCTCCAACATGAATAATCGTATTTATTAAAGTGAAGGAAAGGAAAAAAAACCAGTTATGTTGATAAAATAAGGTTTTTTCCTTTGACGTTGCATGGAAATTTCATTTTTTCATATTATACTGTTTGACATGAGAATAGAACAAGGAATCTACCATTTACATATAAAAAATTTTGTTCGCGTTGAAGTTTAATCGTTCTTTTTTGTATACTATTTATAGATGCAGTGTAATATTTAAAAAAACTAATAAGTTCTCACTTTTTTTTTAGCAAAGAAAGAGGATGATAAGTTTAATGGCTTAATAAACGCGTCAAAAATTGGTGTCTAGTTACATAGGTATGTGTGTATATACAATAAAAATAAAGCTTAATTCGAAAGGAGAATTCTATGGTGTCCTGCATCTTAACATGCTCTTTTGAAAACTTATAAAACGAGGTTTTAGATAAGAAAAAACCGTATCATTTCTAAAAGATCTGAAGATGAGCTATCTTCCTATGTCTTTATCTCAACTTTGAAATTTCTGCCGAAAATTGACTTTTTTTAGAAGGATTTCAATCTTGTCTTTTTTTTAATCTCGTTAGAATCATATCATGTAAGATATGATTGAAGTGCATCTGACAGAATATCAGGTCTCAAAAAAATTATTTTTCAACACCTGTTTTTTCTTGGCCAAGCTGAGAATCATATTTTACAATATTAAATGAATGCCTAGATGTTATAGACATAATAAATAATTATTTATTAAATATATGCAAATTTCTATCCATCATGAACTCCACATTTGTAACAGATTTCTATCTATCAAAGATGAATGGCCGATGCATAGACGTCATCACTTGAGGCTGACAGTTCGAGACGTAATCACAATCATTTAAATGGTACATCGAACAAAGATCATTCGCCACATACACTTATCAATAATTTCGTACTCAGGTAGTTAAATAATCTATGACACGTGCTACGGTGAATGTTCAATAAAATCTAAACTTGGGATAGATCGTAATAGAGTCCGATTTTAAAAAAATACCTTTTCGATAAATGTTCAAATTCCAGGTGCTCATAATTATGAAATATCGAAGTTTTTTATTTCAACAAAAGACAAATCCAAAAATCGGATTCAATTATGACCTAGTTCTAGCTGCCTGTTATACAACAAAATAAGATTATTCCTTCTCTATTGAGTCGTTATTAATGAATCCTTACCCGCATAGACGGTACGGCCGAAAAAATTGATTTCGAGAAAAACGCTAAACAAATTTTAGAACTCGATTTTTCATTTATTTTTGTTTGTACATCACTTATATATATATCAACGTTCAGGAACCTAGAAACATGTGACCCTCATTTAGACTATTAGTACACTAATCGACGATTTTGTTCTCGATCTTTCCAGATTCTTTTATATCATGATGTTCAGGCAAGGTTTCTTTTGAGAGGAAAGAAAAAAAGATTCTTATCGGAAGTTCAAGATAACAAGAAAATTGTCTGATTACTCTGAAGTAAAAGAATCAGGCGAGAATCACAAGATATTCAAGAATTGTTTAAATTCAGATAAGAATATATATATATATAGTTTCTTGAAGTTCAACCAAGCTTCGTTTTTTTTTCTTTTAAAAGATTCTTATCGGATCTTCAAGATCAATAGCATGTGATCTCATTGTTTAAATACGTATATACAAATACAGTCGTATAATCTTTATATATTCGTTTATAATGAAACAAGTAATGTTTTTACTACACTTTGAGCAAGTAACTTTTCAAGATAGTCGAACGTATTGAAAAGACATCTACCTATTTTCTTTTTCTATTAAATGTAGAGAGAAGACAGTAAAATACGACAACGATTTGTTTTTCAAAAGATTATATTTGTCATTAACATTTATTTTTAGTATTAGCATTTCATTAATTTAATGCTAACACCAATTTTTTTGTATAATGATTCTGAAGCAAAAGTATTGCAAGTTGTATTAATTTACTGTAAGGTTAAAGCAATATTTCTATCTCTGAATGATATCAATAGTTCTGTATATTTTGCTTCAGGATCATTATATAAAACTATTGGTGTTAGCATTAAATAAATGAAATGTTAATGCTAATGCGATACTCCTATTTGTATCACAAGAATTCAAAAAAATAAGAATCATACAAGATTCTTGGATAGAAGGAATAGGAAAAAGAATCTAAAAAGATCGTTGATTAGTGTGGGCTCGTAATGATTAATAAAAAACTACTCAATTTCGAATTTTTTTCGAAAAAATAAGTTTCCTGAGAGGAGGATTCTCCTAAAAATAATCATCTATTCTTTCAACATCCAATATAAATGATTTGGAATACCTTCATGTATTTTATGTCGTAATTCTGAAAAAAAAATACATATATGTATATCAAAAAATGTGCTATAGTACATCCTAAAAGTGAATATAAAATAGAAACACTCAAAAATCGAGTCATATTCAAATAAATTTATATAAATCATACATTGAAAAAAAGTTTATGGATTAGCAAGAGCAGTAACTTCACTTTGAGTTATTTCACGACTATATACATAAACTTCATCAACTGAACCTTGATAAGCATTATTACTAATATAACCGGATGAACACCAAGTATAATATCCAAGTTGTAAATACGATATTGCACCAGATGATCCAAATGAAAAACTTCCTGTATAACCCACAAACACTCCATTAACATATAATGACAGACCATTTGATGTAGTGAATGTTACTGCAACATGTGTCCATGAATTTAATGGTGCCATACTACCATATACTAATGGCCATGCATAACCTTGAACTATTAATTGTGTTGTTATACTAAGAGTTGTATAAAGACCAATCAGATTATGACAATTACTAGCCGATAAATAAGGTGATATTTGTACGATAGCGCAGCTAATCGCAGCTGATGGACTAATCCAAAGAGCAATTGAAAATGGTCTTGTTGTATAAACAGCATAACCCATTTGAAAAAAACCATATGCTTGAAAATAAGATGATGAACCAGTAAAGCGTAAACCTTGATTAACACGTCCACTTATAATAACTACACTTGATGATGATGTACCATTGAATCCATTAGGACCATTATCATATGTTGGATTAGGTAAATCAAATGAATAATAAGCTGTTAAAGTAGCAGCATATAAAATTTCTGTTGAAGTTTTTGCTCGTGTTGTTATTTTAAAATTATCAATTAAACCAGTATAATAAGTTGCTAATAGATAAACTTGAGATGCACCAATCCATATTGTTCCATTTGTTCCTTGATAAGCACTAGCACTAGATTTTAGTGTATCTTGTACACCATTAATATATAATATTTGTTGTTTTGTATCATAATTATAAACAAATGCAATATGATACCATGTATTTGTTGTTAATGTTGTATTTCCACTTAAATCATTACCAGTAAAACTTATATATAAACGATAATTTCGAATAATAAAATATAAACATTGATTATTACATGTTGAACATTGACATTGAGTAAATATACCAAAATCTCCATTAGTACTAAGTGTTGCATAAGTCCAAAGTTCAATTGTAAAACTTCTATAGGATAGATTTAAAACTGGAGATGAAACAAGAAAATATTGACTTGAACTAGCTGTTAAACTAAGACCACGACCATATGCAACAAATGGTTGACTACTTGTTGTTGAAAAATAAGATGCACTATTCATTAATGATCCATTATAAACTCCATAATAATCATTAGTTACAGCATCAAATGTCCAATATGCTGTTATGACTGATGTAGTTTGTGTCGTAGCAACAGTTGTCGTTGTTGTTGTTGTTGTTGTTCCATCTAAATTAATGGTAATTATAAAAAAAAATTTTTTTTTCTTCTTTCATTTTTCAATTGGAGATAATATTAAATACTTACTTATAGTTCCTGAAAGAAAAAGACCTAGAAGAATTGCTGCAACAACAATAGCAATAATTATTGCAATTATAATACAAGCAACTATAACTTTTTTTCTTGTTGTCCATCTAAAAATCAAGTTATGAAATAGAAACAAAGTTTTAATTAAAATAAATATTCTACTTTTTAGTAGTTGCTACTGTCTTCGAATTAGTTCCATGTCTGTCTCTTGTTGTGATTGATTTTTTTT
>JAJEKB010021931.1:1710224-1723996 GCA_022393335.1 Macrotrachela quadricornifera | reverse complement strand
CAGATGGAGTTGAAAGAATAGGGGGTCAAAATTTTCGAGGTGACGTCGATGCTCGATTGGCTCGTGGACTCGCTCTTAAGTAACTAATCAGTATCGTTAATCGAAATTTCTAAAAATCGCTTCGTATCTGAGTTCGTATTCCCGACAAAGTCAAGATGCTATCTAGTTGTTGAATGTTTTTATTAGTAATAATAATAAATGATCATATGCATTTTGAATTATGTAGTTAATGTAAAAAAAAAAGTCGAAAAATTTATAAACTTTGCTCAAAATAAGTCGGTCCTAAAAGGATTAGCAATTGTACAAATGAATAATGACTTTTATTGTAAAATTAATGTAAGAATGAAAAATATGTTATAGAGGGCGCTTATTTTTTTATTCGTATATTTTTCAAGAAAATTACTATCATAACTGAATCTAAACTGATATATTCTCAGGAAAAATTTTCTCAAATGATCATTTGGAATATTTTTGTTATAATCGATTTCTATTCGTTATCATTGAGACAAAGGCGAATTATTCCCAATTTATTATACATAGAAAACAATTGAAATTAAAAAAGATGAGTCTTGAACAATTAGCAAACGAAATATTATTCAATATTTTTGAATATATACCAAGTGTTGAACTTCTTCGATCATTCTTTCATCTTAATCATCATTTTAATAGTCTTATCATTGATCATTTTCGAATTCATGGTCTCAATTTACAATCTATCTCGAAAACTAATTTTGATATTATTTGTCGTGAATATCTATCATATATTCGTCCGTATTTAATAGGACTTCGTGTTTCTGATGATGATGATACACCAGATCAAATACAATTGTTATGGCCTCATTTTTATCCAATGAATCGATTTTTTGGATTAAAATTTTTAACAATTTATCGTATAAAATCAAGTGAAATATTCGAAGAAGCAATCGTATCTTTATCTTATTTATGTCCACTTACTCATCTCAATATAATTGATTGTGAATTAATGCTAGATCGAAAAACATTATGTTACTGTTTAAAATATATTTGGAGTTTACCTAAACTTACTCATTGTCATTTAGATATGTATTTGTTAATTAAAAACTATTATTGTCTTCCAACAGTTCAATCAAAATCAATTGAATATTTATGCATTAAGAAGACAACGTTTGATTCTACTGCATTAATTCAATTATTTCGATATACACCAAATCTTCAATATTTTATTACTAGTATTGATACATTACCCGACAATACAGAATTTCCATCTCTTCTTTCATCAATATCTTCAATGAAACTTTGCATTGATCATTTGAATAATGGATCAATTAATTTACTTAAAAAGACACCTAATTTAACTGATTTAACTCTTCAACTTGGTAAACCATATATGAATGGTCATCAATGGAAACAATTTATTCTTAATTATTTACCAAAATTAATTAAATTTCGTTTTCTCATGTTATTTTCTTTTGATACCGAAAATGAACTCAATCAATTTATTGATACATTTCGTACATCATTTTGGCTTATTGATCATCAATGGTTTATTCGATGTCATTGGGGATTACAAAAAGGATATATTTTGACACTTATTTATACATTACCATATCATCTCTCACATTTTTCGTTTTTTATACGCAGTTCCAATGTGTATACTATATCAACATGTCCCAATGAAGATGATTATTGTACTTATAATCGTGTAACTACTTTATCGCCAACGTTTTTACCATCAAATGGTTCATGTCTATATCGTATTCGCTTTAATAATGTTCGTCATCTTAAACTTCTTTTACCTATTTCATATCGTTTTCTTGCTACTTTTTCTCAATTTGACCAATTGATTTCTTTAAATGTTACAACTAATACCACTGCTGATGTTAATATTGTTTTTTCTCAATTACAAATGATACTCAATCGAGTACCTCGTCTTCTCTCATTAACTTTCGATAATTGGCATGCATCTGCAATACAGAATCTTCCTAGTTATATTACAAATAATTCAATTCGTCGACTTAATTTACAAACTGATGATTATTTAAAAATTAGTCATTGTTTTAATAATAAACAATGTACAAAATTTCTTCGTTTACCATTAGCCAAAAACTGTCAAGTTCTTCATATTGTTCTTAATGATCAATCAGATATTGAAAGATTAATTAATGGAATGAACAATCTTCAAGCATTAAATGTAATGTTTCGAGCTGATCAAGATGATGATTTTATTCCAACTAGAGAACAACGGATTCAATATTTATCATTAACAAATTCATGTACTTTTCCAGAAATCATACCTGGAACTCATATACATCGTATGTGGATTCGTTAATAAACAAATAGTACTTACAGTTAGATTATGTAGTATTTAGGAATTTTGTCTTTTCATTATTCTTTTGAAAATAAATATACTACATTCTTTTTCTTTAATTTCCTTTACCATCTTCTAAGATGTTATGAATCGGATAAATTCTGATGTGAAACTGTCTAGTAACATGTTTCTTCTTTAAACAGTCTTATTTAATCAATAATTTTTATCTCTAGTCTCAATCCTCTTTAATCAAGATCTTGATCGGAACTTGTCGAAGAATGTGCACTTCCATCCCTTTTAAAACAGTATCAGAACTAATCAATCTTGATAAAACATTGTAAAGATTTAGCAAAGATGTTTATTTCTAAAGATAATCCTGAAGTTTTAAAAAATCCTGGCAAGACTTAGGTTATATTAGAGAAGGATCTTACGTCAGTAAAAAGTTAAGTTATGTTCAGTACATTAATAATTTATGAGTGTGAGTGTGGACCCCACTGTAGGAAGGCTAAGTTCAGTGATCACAAAACTGACAACCGTTTTCTTAAAATTTCTTTCAGCCGAAACTGGAAAAATCCACCTGAGAGTGGTTTACGAACCTGCTACTGTTAGATCATGAGGCATCTACAAAGATCCTTAAGTCTATGTAGAAAAATCTTCATTACTTTATTCTTCAGATTAAAGATTAATATATATAGTGTTCTTTTTATTAATACTGAAACATGTAGCGTCTTTAATTTCTTAAAATACGTTTAAAACTTTCATATCTATCTAATGATTAACGGCTTTGATTCCATGTGGTATTTTGAGAAACAAATCAAAACCCTTTGTTTTCTTCATTTTTAGTAACCAAAACTGGAGCTGGAAACTAGTTTGGAGTAATTTTCGAGATCGACGAGCTGTACAGGAAAATCGACACCCTCACTCTCATCTTTACATACTAAGTCTTTTAACATTAATTACTGAGCAAAAAAGAATTCGAAATAGATTTTGAAAAAGTTGTTGATGTATTTCCATGAAACACAGAAACAGTAGAATCATGTTGAAATGATTAAGTTATTGTGAAATAGATTCGAAATAAAAGCTGGTGATATGTTGACTCATATATAATACACGAGCAATAGTTGATTAAATAGGATATTAGGGTGGAAAGAACTGCGTCAAATTTCAAAGCTTTCGGGGAAAAAATGTTGCATTATTATAGACAGATTTTGGATAATGAATATGGAGCTCAGCTCCTCCTAGACTGAAATCCTGGTTCCGCCACTAGATACCGTCCTACAACACAATTGCTCGCGTATTATTACTTCTAGTAAAGAGGTAAATATTAGTCGTAAAATAATATCTTATTGTATTAGTGAATCATTCTCGAAATTTAATGTTAAAAAGGATAGTAAGTTTCCAAGATTTAGTTTTGCTGAACTTGCAAAACAAAACATAACTAGTCAACAATTATATCATTGGTCAGTACCTATAGATATTATTGAACATTATCAAGATTATTTAAATCATTCATCAACATTGAATAATGTATATTTTGAAGAAAAATTCTTTTATAATTGTACTATACCAAGATTTGGTTCCTTATGTCAATATGAATTAAATTATTCATCTTTATATGAACTAATTCATGATTTCTATCATAATTATGAATGTAAACCAACTGATTTTACTTGTTATACTCATTTGAAATGTAATCGTGGTTATTCACCAGCATGTTTAGATTGGAGTGAAATTTGTGACGGAAAAGTTGATTGTCTTGATGAAGAACATTGTTGGCAACTTCAAATAAATAAATGTAAAGATAATGAATATCAATATTCTAATGGACAATGTTATAACAAAACTATTCCTTCAAGATGATTTTAATAAACCTGATTGTCTCGATGGATCTGATGAAGAGATATATTTCACTATCCGACGTCTTTTAGAAAAGTATTCTAGACATGAATTAATATTTAGACGTGAAGATATAACAAAGATGATTCTGTAACAGATGAATGTTTGTCAGCATTTAAATGTATTCTTAGTGTTCAAGATTTAAAATATCCATCTTATGATAACTCATGTCCAGAGATAATTCAGAAGATTTGTCCAGATATGCTATATGCTCCAAATATCCCAGTTTTATTTGGTCATGTTTATACTGCTTATACAAAAAATCACTCAAAATCTAAGAATGATTGGGTGATGAATCCTTCTTATATATGTTATAATAATTCTTGTTACGATGATCGTTTTGATAAGATCTCAAAAATTTTATTTAATAGTACAATGTGTTTTCGTCTTACAATAGGCAAACATTGAGAGTTGCTAGGTTTTACATAGGATTATAAATATGAGATGTCTTTAAACAATTTATATTATACACTTAAAAATGTTTCTAAAACTGGTAATTATACTCCTACGATATGTAACAAATTGCGTATGTATCAGTGTATGAATACATCGAAGTGTATTCCTGGATATCGTATCATGAATGGTTACAATGATTGTTTATATAAAGATAATGAAAATATTTTTGGAACTGATCATACTAATGATGTATTAGAAGAAATTTAAAAAAATTATTACCAATGTAAAGGATCTAATAAATATATTCATCAATTTTTAATTAATAATGGTTATTGTGACTGTGAATATCTTACTTTGAATATTTATGATGGATATAATGAATTAATACCAATAAATATTAATGGACGAAATGAAACAGATGAAATAGAATGTGATTAATGGGAATTCAATAATATTTATATACATTGTAATGGAATTTGAAATTGTAGAAAAGGTGAAGATGAAATTCATTGTAATTTATCACCATTATTGAATTGTTCTTCAAATGAACACATATGTGTTTATCTATTGAAAAAATAAACGATGACAAAATTGATTGTCTTGGTAGTACTGATGAGCCAAGACTGCGTCCACCAAAGCATGTCACAATGCATTTTTGATATGTATATATGTGACGGCTATGAAGACTGTAGTTATGGTGACGATAAACAATTTTGTGAAAAAAATGAAACAGCTTCTATAGGTAAATGCATTTCTTACGAATTTTACTCATCATCTGCTACTGATGTCGAGAAGTTTTTATGAAATTACTCAATGATGAGGACAAAGGAGCCAAGAAAATATTTTTCACTTAATGAAATAAGTGAATTAGTTAAAGATGAAACAAAAACTATTGAAAATCGAATATTTTCAAATTCATTTATTACTCAATTATCTGATCAATATCAACCTCGTTGTCATCGTAGTTTTGATTTACGTGTTTGGATAGATAATGAAAAGAATTTAACATGGCATATATGTCTTTGTCCACCTACATATTATATGGTTCAAAATGTCAATATCAAAATCAACGTATTAGTCTTACTATTAAAGTTCAAGCATTATCAAATTCTTGGCAAACATTATTTGCAATTATTATTTCATTCATTGATGATAGTGATAAACGAATTATTTATTCATTTGAACAATTTACGCATTTATCAATAAGAGATTGTAAAATAAAATATAATATTTATTTAATTTATTCAACTCGACCAAAAAATCAAACAAAAAATTATTCAATACATATTGATATATATGAAAAAATTTCCTTAATATATCGAGGAAGTTTATTATTTTCAATTAATTATTCATTTTTACCTGTTCATCGTTTGGCATATATGGTTAATATTCCCAAAGTGATAATAATCTTCAAAGTTGTTCAAATCACTAATGTAATCATGGCAAACGTATTAAATATTCAATATGTGTTTGTCCAATTAATAAATTTGGTTCTCGATGTTTTCTTGTTAATACAATATGTCAAAATGATACAAATTGAACATGTGAAAATAATGGTCAATGTATTCCTGTTGATGAATATATAATAACAAAACAAATTTTTTTTTGTGTGTGTGTTCAAAAGGCTTTAGTGGAGATCGATGTGAGATTGATGATAACAAAATAATATTATCATTTGAAAAAAATATTATTTCATCTGAATCAATATTTATTCATTTTATAGAAATCATTAAAAATAATATACCGATGAGAGCAACTACTTATACGACAATTCCTGTTATACAAAATTCCGTTGTGATTAATTGATCTCGAGCATTTCATATTATTTTTATTGAATTTCTCAATAAGACTTATTATTTAGGTGCTATTCAAAATATTTATAATCGATCGATATCAACTGTTAAAATGATAAATTCATCAAACCATTGTCCACGTATAAATAAATTATTTAACGAAACATTTATTAAATTATATCTTATTCGTCGTATAAAATACTATCATTTACCATGTCAAAATTCTTCATTAAATCTTTCATGTTTTCATGATGATAAACATCTTTGTTTATGTTATAATGATGGTCAAAAACGTTTATCAAATTGTAGTACAAGTGGATTTGGCTTATCACTTGATACTATTTTAGGTTATCATATTATACCAGATTTGAATATCAAATGTCAATCATCTATTGTTATATTTAATTTAATATTAACAATAATTTTTATTTTAGCAGGATTTATTAATGGTTTTCTTGCTTTAATTACATTTAAAAATAAAATTGTACGTGAAGTTGGTTGTGGTTTATATTTATTATGTTCATCAATAACTACTTTAATTATAACGATTTTATTTGGATTAAAATTTTCAATACTTATTCTTACATAAATGACAGTTATATCAAATCAATTATTTTTACAGATTCAATGTATTTCTATACTATGAAAGGTATGAATTTTATTAAGAAAAAAAGTAAACAAACAGTTAAATCAGTTATTATTATTCTTTTAATTTTTATTATTGCTACATTTATTTATGATCCTATTCATCGACGTTTAACTATTGAAGAAAATAATGATGATAATAAAAAACGAATATGGTACTTATTAATCTAGTGTTAAAATATTTAATTCTATTTTACATACTTTTCATTTTTTTGCACCATCTATAATTAATTTAATTTCATCTATTATTCTTATAACAAAAAAATCTCATCGACCTTATAAAGAACTTTTAAAAGAATAATTTCGACAACATAGACATTTATTTATTGCTCCAATTCTTCTAGTTATTCTTGCAATACCACGTTTAATTATTACATTTGTATCAAAATGTATGAAATCAGCTGATGATGCATGGTTACGTCTTATTGCATATATTAATTCATTTATTCCATCTATGCTTACTTTTATTATATTTATATTACCATCTAAATTTTATAAAAAGGAATTTTATAAATCTATTGTTCAATATCAAACTAAAATACAACGATTTTTACGTTTCTTTTCATAAAGGTTAGTAATATTTTATTAAATAAAATAATGCAGTTGAGTGAAAATAAAAATGAACTATTTCTTATCTATTGATTAAAACATTCACCACGATGGGGTCCACCGGTGAACCACACTTTGCATTTCATATTTTAATCTCTAAATACGTTTTATTAAAAAAAGCAACATATACCATAAGATTCAGCGTGAAAAGCTCTACAATCCCCATAGTAAAGCTTATTTTAATGGTGTAATTTTTCTTTTCAAAGAAAGTAAAACTGTGTATAACTAGTTCTCAAAGTTGCGAAACGGTCATTTTTTCTGCACGAATGTGAAATTTTATTTTTCTTGTTGCATCTTTTTATCACCTAATATTATTTCGTAAGAAAAAACAAAATATAGCACAAGATGCAGTATGAAACGCTCTACAATCTACATTGTAAAGTTTATTGTTTGTTTTCTAATAAAACGTATTTAAAGATGCTAGTTTCTACGGAATTTGAATCGTGGTGAATGTGTTAATATAATATCAAAATTTATCTATGGTTTATTTTTAGCTTATTTATTATTTTCATATAATTTTGTTTCGGCATATTTTTCGATTATTTCTAATGCTTATGTGATTTGCTTTTTGTTTTCTTTAGTATATTTTCAAAAATGATAACTATGTAGCTTAATGTTGTATTTATATGCTAATAATGTTTCATTGATGAAATTTTAATTTTTTTTTCTAAATGATTTACTGATATTTTTTCAGACTTACAAGGAAGGGTCACTGACTTAAAAATAACTTTTGAGCTTATACTTTGTGCATCAGTAGACTCTAGTGAGACTAGTAAAAGTTTAAAATGATAAGCACTAATACGCCTTTCTTTCCGAGTTATATCTGTTTTACTAAAATGTTAGCCTGTACTTGGGTATATACTCAAAAATTGAATAATCGTATTTCAATCTGAATTTTTGTCGATATGTATGTCTGATGATAGCCATCAGACCCTAAAAATTTCAGTTAGATCTATGTATTGACAAAAATTCAGGTCGAAATACGGTTATTCGATTTTTGAGTATGTATCCAGGCACAAACTAAAATTTTAGTAAGATAACTATCATTCGGAAAGAAAGGCCTATTGGTGCTTATCATATTAGGCTTTCACTAGTCTCAATAGCATCTAACTATGCACAAAATATCAGCTCAAAAGCTATTTTGAAGTTGATGACCCTTCCTCATTAGAGCTAATATAAACTTAAAATCTCGTTTTACTAATTTTTCATCAGTTCTATATTGTCGTAAACGTTTCTTATAAATCAACTATAATACAATTTTATCTCTATTTCGATATTTTCATTTAATATAATCCAAGTCATTTTACATAATTATCGATAATAATCAATATTTAGAGATGTGAAAAATAGTCTTTTGCATATTCGGGAAGTGGATAACCATTAAGACATAAAGAATTCATTTTTGCACAATTGACTCGTGTTATCTCTCGTGTAAAATTGTGTGTTACTCTTTCCAATTGTTCATAATCAACATTAAGATGAACATTTTTATTCGGTAAACACATTTTCGTATCAACTAGAAATTCTTCAATATAATCATCATGTGCCCAGTAAAATGTAAGATTAATAAGATAGGAATATTTAATAATCGAAAAAACTTGATTGGTATTTTTTGATTCTTCGCATAATTTGTTATTTTGTGGTTTGGTATTTCTTATATATATTGATTTAATAAATGGAAATGATTGAGCAATTCGAAGAAAAAATTCATGTTCAAAAGGACGTTCATCATATAATGAAATTTCACGAACACATGTAAATAATCCACCTGGAAAATTACTTGTTACAGTATAATAATATTTCAATTGTTCAGGATACAGATAGACATGACACAAACTATATTGTCTTTCTTGAAAATAATCGAAATGACAAATAACTTGATCATCTTGAAAACATTTGAAAGTACGTTGAATATCTTCTTTTGATGGTAGATAAGTTTGAGTGTGAAGAGAAATAATTGAGCAAATATAAAAATAACAAGATTCAAACTGAGTTTTTCTAAATTTGTCATTCGCTGCAGAAATGGTACGATATGTTCATGATAAAGATTTGTCATCTGTCCACAGTAAAGTGAAAAGGATTTTATATTAGGTAATTTTTCCTATAATAATTATCTAATGTATTTATCCAAAAAAAAACTAAATATTAATGAAAACGACATACCTGATTATTGTTTGTTAAATCTGAAGAGAAAATTTCACGGATATCAACATGCAGTGTATGAAGTTTAAGGAAACGTCCATCAAGTATATAAAGACAGTCGGAGAACCGTATCAAACGAATATGCAATTCTAAAAGTGTTGATGAGTTAATACCTGGATATGGATCGATAAATCCTAATTCTTGAATCCAAATTGAAGATGGGCAAAAGTTAAAATATTGTAAATTGGTGAATGTACTAAAGATATGCATTAATATACGTGCATTTGCATCGTCTATTGGATTTTTTTTCCATGTGTACTACGTTCGATCACAAGCGCTAAGATTTGATTTTTATTTATAGAAATTAAGGAGGATTCGTCTCAATAAAAGCGCAAATAATAAATGAAACATGTTTATTAGAGTTGATATTGATCATGAAATCAACATAATTTATTTACTTTATTCTAAAACAAATTTCTAACCTTTATATTTTCTCCAAATTTATGTTCATTAATTTGTGTCAATAGAGTTAGAAAATATTTCATAAAAAAAGGGACATATAGTGATCTAAACCTATTTGCATAGCTTAGATACTGGAAATTATTTTGTTTTTTATATGTATTTTTTTTTATAAACTAATTGAATAAAATATCTTACCATTAAAAAGAGGAAGAACTTTTTCTATCTCAATATCATATAAACCAAGTCCAGATAAATTTGGATAGTTTGTACTAAGAAGAATACGTTGTATACTTGATGATTCGAGATCGAGCCATTTGATTTGATGACGAATTCCAGGTAAGATTTGTGAACAAAATCGGTTAAGTATTGGATCAGGTAATGAATCAATGCGATAATGTGAAACATGTTTCAATAACGTTAACCGATTTGTAAAGGTTGAATTACATACAATTGCGTTCAGTCGTTTGTTAACACCCTTTAGAGAGTACAATACTTCGACATTACACAATTTTTTCAAAATAAATATAAGAATCTCGTTAGGCAAATCTTGTAATCCAACCGATAAATAATCCATGTTTATTTACACTTATTCATTTTCTTTGTTTGACTATGTCATCGCTGATGACGAATGAAAGCAAGTAAGCATTTTTCTATAAGCTATTGAAACATTATTGACAACTAAGAGATCAATCACACCAAAAAATAGAAATTTAATTTTTTTTAAATGAATGCGCATTCACGTCGAACAGTTATTGACTAATCAAAGTTTAGAATAACCTCTAGAATGTAGTGAAAATAGTGAATGAGCTGCACTTTAAAGTTCTAAGAAAACTTATTTCCAGTTGTTTTGAGAGACAGTACTATTGTTCAATGAAACATGTTTGTATCCCATATTTCGATTTGAATTTTTATCAATAAGCTGTACCCTGTCATAAACTCACTTTATCAGATAGAATTGTACAGCGACAAATTCATATTATGTTGAAAGCGTGCATATTAGTTTATAGACATCAAAACAAAATTTCTAAATAATTATCAATAATCAATAATTATATATGTATCAAAGGGATTAATTCAAATCTTTTAAAAGAAGTACATCTAATAATTGACACATCTCTGACGATAATTGCAAAGTTACAACATTTTACAGAAGAAATATTTGCTGAAATTTTATGTATAAAAATGTTCTTTGTAAAACAAATGCGGAAAATCTATTATTTTTAAACTATTTTCGTTTCCTTTAATATACCACATTGGTCTATTGAAATAAATGTAGGAATGAGTTAAACAAACCTTAATTTACATCAATATTTTCTGAATTCTAACAACAAATATAATCTTTCTAAAAATGAGCTCTCTTGAATACATCAAGAAATAAAAGACTTTTCATATATTTCTCTTATATAGTTTATATCATCACATGAGAGAAAAGGACATCTATCGAAATTTAATGGAAACATGTTTTTCTCTATATCATAAAATATCATATTACATATTGATTTTATGGAAAAAAATAATTTTATACATATTTGTAGAAATAAAAAGAACCACAGATGTTCATTTTAAATTGATCAATCATTTAAAAATAAAGTGATATCCATATAAAAAATTGAAATCAACTACAAGAACTTATTCGAAAAGAGAATAAACTATAGACTGGAACTACGTGTCATATGACTATATAAACGAGAAAGAACGGATAAAAGTCATTTAGCTTGTATTATTTAAACAAAAAAAAATAAACAAAAAATATTTTACATCTAATTAGGACCTATTTTTAGTTGATAACATTTGATATGTGTCTTTTATTTTTTAAGATTTGTGAATCTTACCTACTGGCATATAGTAATGTTTTTCTGTCAAGCATGATTTATTTTTACAAAAAAATGGTTACGCAATGAATTGGACTTGATGATTGTCTGCACTCATTATGTTTTTATTAAGACAGGATACATTGTTAAAGATTCAAAACCTGAAGTGAATAACTTATTCTAATCTGTTTTTTTTGTATTTATTACTTTGACTTTTAAGGAAAAAGAAATTTTATTCTTTAACAAGCCTGCCAATCATGCTTTACAAGTCAAATATACAAAAGATAATGTTGTTATTTTTACAACATATTCTATTGATTTGCGCAATTATTATTTGACATTAGACGTAATATTTCATTTTTAAAATTTATCTGTATAAAAATGTTCAGTTTAGATTGATCACATTAAGCACCATGATTTTATGCCAATTTCGAATTTCGTCAACAAAAAGTAAGATAAATCATTTGTTATTTATTAATATTTGTATAAGTACATTCTAGAGAATTGTTTCAACGAAGACCTATTGATAATTCGAGTTGTTAATTTTATTAATCGATGCGTTCATAATCATGTGGAAGAAATTATCGATGCAAATAGTCATGGAGCTGCTCAAAATGATTCTCATCATGTTGCTCAAGTTAGTAAACGTCATTAACATTTTATGGATTATGAACTATAATAAGATTTTCTTTTATTACATCATTTATTTTATTCTCACTCTTATTATCTAAATAAAAAGCTGAAAAGATCATAGTTCGTCATCGTTAACATTTGTGAAAGAATAAGAAACCAAAATTTATAATCAAAGAAATTTAAGATAAAAGCTTTCAGCGTGATTCCTGCGGATTAAAAATGTGAAATGCGATACACCTATTGCTGCTGTTGTAAAGAATCTATAACCAAGATCTTTTTGGAAATTAATCAGCGATCAACATTTTTGTGCTAATGTTAATGGATAAATACATGAAGCATTTAATATAAATGTTATTTCATAACAAATCGATTGTTTTTCATGTAACTATATTTTTAAAGAGTAGCTGCCTGATTCGAGTTTGAAAATAAGTGAACATTCCAAAAAATAAAACTCTGGTACAATTATACCTGAAAGATTTAGTTATTTTCTAAATGATTTATATCCATATTTATACAAGTAACGCTCGTCCGAAGACTCGCTCAGCTCTTTCTCGTAGAAATCATGTTTTTAAACTACCATCATGCTATTCATTTATAAAAGTCAAAAAACCGAAGTCAGATTCAAGTTCCTTCACCGCAACTGTCCTTCACCAAACTTCATCAAATCAAATGCTTTTTATTTTAGAATTTGTCATTTCTTTCAAAAAATTTTAATGCAACTGACTTCAAATTCGAGTTTCTCGTCCTCTATTACCGTTCGGTCAACCCTTATCAAAGTTTCTTTTTGCGAAAAAAGTAGTCCTTTGTGTAAAAAAATTGATCCGAAAAAAGTTTTAAAAAACTAACATCAGATTCGACTTCCTTGCCCCGATTACCCTTTGGTTCAGTTTTATAGAAAATATTAAGAAAATGTTTTTTTGACTTGGTGGGGACATACAAGCAAGCAATCAAGCAAGCAGAAAATTTCGTTTGCCAGACTTTTCTCTACGAGAAAGAGAACAAACAAACAATTTATATTTCTAAGACTCTTCTCTACGAGAAAGAGAATAATAATCAGCAATGGTGTTCATCACACACCACGATGAAATCATCATTTCG
>JAJEKB010021931.1:1624098-1704025 GCA_022393335.1 Macrotrachela quadricornifera | reverse complement strand
ATCATAACCAACTGATTCTTTTAATTGGAAAACTAAACCAGCTCGAATAGAACCAAGAATATTTGGTGTTCCACCTTCTTCACGTGTTTCAATATCTTGAACATATTCAGTTTCTTCTCGAGTTACGAAATTTACTGTACCACCACCGACATCAGTTGGAACTTTATTTTTAAAAAGTATTTTCTTAGCAACTAATATACCTAAATATATTAAATGAATATTAATTTTATGTTTTTATGTAAATAAATGTTTACCTGGAGTTGATGGTCCACCAACAAATTTATGTGGAGACATAAAAACAGCATCTTTATAAGCTGTTTTTGATGGATTCATATCTATTTTAACATAAGGAGCTGATGCAGCATAATCCCAAAATATCCATCCATCATATTGATGAACAAGTGTTGAAATAGTATCAACATCAGTTCGAATACCAGTTACATTACTTGCTGCATTAAATGTACAAATTATATTTTTAACTTTATAATAACGTTCTAAATTTTGTCTTAAAGCATCTTGATCAAGAAGACCTTGTTTCGTATTTGGAATACGTACAATCTAAATAGATAAAAAAAATTTTTCTTGAAAAAAGAAAATTTTCTTATTACTTCAACTCCTGTTTCTTTCCATGGTAAAATATTTGAATGATGTTCAAATGTACTAACAAATACCACATGTGTACGTCGAACATTTTCATCTCTTAAATTTAAAACATTAACAAGTTTATTAACAGCTGCTGTTGATCCTTAAAATGATTATATATTTTATTTAATATTTAATTAAAGAATAATTATTTAACTAACCTGATCCAGTAAAAATAAGAACATCTTCATCAATAGCATTAAGACATCTTTTAATAAATCTTCGTGATCCTTCACGATATTTTGTTGTTTGGAATCCAGAAGCATTATTTTCAGTGTGCGTATTTGCATAACTAAACATTAGAATTCAAAAAATTAAATTATTTCTTACAATAGAACGGTCTATACTGTCATGCGAATGGATTGACTAGACAAAGACTCATAAATCTTAAGGTCTGTGAAATTTGAGTATAACAAGGAATGAGGAAAGATTGAGTGTACTATTATAAAGACAAAACACAGTATTGTTCAGGCCGATTATGAATTTTGTACGGATTGTCTTTCAAATGGGCTGAACAACACTATACTTTGTCCGTATTTTAGGCATGACATATTATAAATGCGTTAGTTTTCCAGTGAAAGTGATCATATTTTCGTTGTTAGTTTAAAAATAAAAGTTATTCATACTAAGGTAAAACATTGGTAAGAATGTAATGTTCAATAAATGTTAAAGCTCGTCCAGATGCTGTATAATCAGCATAAATAACTAAAAAAAAAAGAAAATTTCGTTTTTTTTATTCTTATTATAAAAATAATCGTACGTTTTCGAGTTCCCCATGGAGTATGAATTGGACAATCTTTACCAATAATATCTGAATTAATATTTTCAATAAGTTTTTTTCTATCTAAATAAATTATTTCATATTAAAATTGTAATAAAAAATTTTCTTTTTTTTTCTTTAGTTTAAACTAACCATTACTGAATTGCTTAGAATTAGAAAATGTAAATGTTGTTACATGATCATCTGATGTGAATAATTGATCGGCTTGTTTATTAAAAGTATGTTTATCTAATATATTAACACTTTCATTTGAATCAAATGTATGTTGAAGATTAGATAAATTATGTAAAGAATGAGATGTTTCTAATGATGAATAATTCTATAATAAATAATTTAATTTAAATTTAGATTTTTTTCTATTTTTAATTTACTGTTAAATATTCATTTTGATTTGTAGAATTTTCATTAGATGAATGAATTGTAGATCTTGGTTCTTTTGAATTCATTCGACGTAAATTAGGTTGAGTTGGTTTATTTTTATTAATTTCATCTAAATTAAAAATAACTATGTCACGCAATCCCTCTGCTATTAAAATGTAAAACACAATCTAATAGTATTTTAGATTGTATTTCACAAAAAAAAAATGATTTACCAGAATTTGTTAAATATGCATAGGCAGCAAACTAATGAAAATAAAAACAGAAAAATAATTCGTTTTTTTTTATTTAAATATAAAATTCACATACATCAACATCCCATTCATACATTTCTAGAAAATTTATTATATCATCTAGATTTGTCCAATTGGATAATGACTATTAAAAGAAAACAAAAACATTATATAAATGAGAAGTTAAAATAAAATTTTACTTTAAAATATTGAATTTCATTTTCGTGTGATGCAGCCATTAGAATTTTGATTATAACTAAAATGAATAATTATTTTATTTTTAAAAAGAATTAAATTTATTCGAAATCAAATCTTATATATATATGCGTAAATTTCTTTAGGATGGTAAATAGATTTATGAATAATATTGGAAATATCACAAATAATGGAAGAGAAAAAGAATTTTACGACGTAATTATACTTGGTTTTTTTCCCTATTTATGACATATTATTGCTATTTCATCTTTTTTTTTATGTTTTTTTTAGTTAAAAAAAGAATGTTTGCATTACTCATTCTTATTTAACTTTTATAATAAGTCATTGCCGTTGATTATACAAATGATTGCTTTTTTCTATATATACTTTCTTTATTGACAGATGAAGAACATTCGAAACAGTTAATTTTAAGCGATAGAGGAATGTTATATTTATTTGCAAAAAAAAACGAAAATTTTCTTTATTTAAACTTCTATATATTCGATTACAATCAAATTGCGACACAGTTAAAATATAACTTAGTTGCAAATTTTAATCGTTTTACGGCGATGGATCTTACTATATTTTAATAAGAAACTTGATAAAAACACACTTTCCTTTTTTTTTTCTTGTAACTTTGTGATCTTCAAGTTCGTGCTTCGTTTGATTTGTTGAACGTTCTCTTGAATTACATTTTAGATTCTCAAATGTAGTACAATAAGAAGTAAAAATCGCATAAGATTATCACCAAACTGTAACATAGTCATACGGCTTCTATCATAATTTTCTTTGTAAACTTATTGAGGTTTCAAATAGTATCTCAAATTTCACTTTTTAATATCATGTTTCAAACCGTTTATTGACTTACATTTTAAAATTCTTCATGCAAATGAAAAGAAAGCGTGAATGATAATATTATAAATAGAACATAAAAGAAAAAAAAATTCAAATTTCGTTTCTTTATTTAGTTGTTGCTGTAGAATACGTGTAGATACAGAAAAAGATCTAACGTACTATAATGCAAACAATAGAAAAAAATTATGATATAACCGAATTCAAAGCTAAACAGAAAAGAATGTAAGCACACCACCGAAAGCATAGACACGAACAGAACAATATATATCTCCCGCTTCCAACGCCTTCTCGCATGCATACATCGCATTCCAACACATCCTCTCCAACTCAAATTCTTTTTTGTTTTGAAATTGATACTGAATTTTTTTTCGTCACTTGTAAAATATTTCTAGGACTATTCTGCTGATTCTTGCTAGTAATGATTAATGTCATGAACTATACGTCTTGTTAATATTTAATTTTATCATGCACTTATTATTTATCTTATGGATAACCATCAAAATTTGTATAGGAAACAATAATACTTACATAGAATTATTTTTTATGTTTTTTGAAATTTATACGAATATAATTTCAGTGAACTAACATTTCAACGTTTTTTTGATGCTATCGAACAAATAACCTTGATTGTTAATAGTGCAAAAATACATTATACTGGTTTTATTATTATATTAGAATTTAAAAATAAATATCATCATTGCAATTGCTCAGTTACAATCTAATAGATATTCTCCTCTTTTTCAATGTACATGTTTATAGAATAGCAAAAACAAATTTTTCATTGCTACTATAATAATATGATAGATTAAGAAATATTAGTTAATTGTACTGAAAGTACATCTGTATCTATAATAATGGAATAAGCTTTCTGCACAAAGGTATTAGCATATATGGAAGTACTCAATCCAAAAAAATAAGATAAATATATAATCTAATCTGAAAGGTACAATCAGATAGGCAAGATTTTGAAGAGAATCGAACCCAAAGTCGAATCACAATTCAAATTTTGGATGAAAAAAAGCGTTTCTACCTGGTGAGAATAGGTGATCAAGAGATCGTGTGCCCATTGAAAGCATGTTCCCTCGACTGTAAGGAGGGTCATATGAAAAAAAAATAGTTTGTAAGTTTGTGTCAGGGTCAAAGGTCAAAAAAACATGTTCTCAGAAAGATCCATCAGAGATCATAGCTTTGACAAAAGTCAACAGTAAACCTTGGACCAAAGCTTTTCCGGGTCAGGGAATCGAATGGTACGATTAGTTTTTCGATTTTTTTCAAGCAAATTTTTTTGCTAAAAAAAGGGTTTTTTAAGAAAAACATGATTTTTTATAAAGTTTGACCAAAGATTTTCGGGGTCGACGGATCGAATGGCACTATTAGTTTTTGAATTTTTTAAAATAAGTTTTTTTGCTAAAACAGGGCTTTTCCCTCGACTGTAGGAAGGACCATATGAAAAAAATAGTTTTTAGGTGTGTGTGTGGCAGGGTCAAAAAACCATCCATATAAAAAATAACTAAAACATTCAAAATTAATCTTTCGGAAAACGTTCATTACACCGAGGCATGACAATTAATCAACGGTATTGCTTATTTTGGTGGTATCTGAATTGATCAATTGATGTGAGGAATTGGTGAGGTTTCCTATTTTTCATCGAAAACAAGTATTTTATCACGATTTGCTGATTTCACTATGGTGTGTAACGAACACTATTGCTTGTTGTGGTGGTATCGGAATTGATGAATGAAGGTATATGGTAGTACTAACTTCGTTAGAGGGGTTTTTTCCTCGATTGAGTGGAGGAGCATACAAAAAAAACTAAAATGATTTTGTGTGCGTATCATCGGTCGCACGTCAAATGTCCCATTTGAAACATATTTATTTGACCCAAAGATTTTCGAGATTGAGGAATCCGAATCTGGTATTAGTTTTTTAAATTTTTTTAAGAGTATTTTTTTCACAAAGGATGTTTTTTACGAAAACAAATATATCTTATAAAGTTTGAGTGAAGGTAATCGGAGTCGAGGAATCGATTGATGACGTCAGTTTCTTAAAATTTTCTTGAGATTAGTTTTCCACACAAAGGACAGATTATTTTACAAAAAAGTTTTTCTTTGTAAAATTAGATCAAAGTTAATTGACGCCCACGACTTAAATCGAGTTTACTTTCTGCTACATTGTTTTCCTATAAAACTAGAAAGCTAACTCGTAGAAAAATAATCGTCACCTGAGAAAAAAATTTGATGCATGGAATGGCTAACCATGAGTGGTGCCTCGAAGGGGCGCCGACGAACGACTAGCTGTTCTCTCTAATAGGTACAAAAGTTGTGTTTCAAAGAAGACTTAAAGAATTATGAGTTTTTATGGAACGCATTATCTCGGAGTTGCAATCTTAATTGGAGTTGAGCGGAATACTGGTGTACCGAAGCATAAGTAAATTGTTTCGGCACCTGACGTTTGGGCAGAATACTGTATTTTAATTACCTATTCTAAGAAAAATTTGTGAGCCTTTTGGGAGAAGCGAATAATGACTGAATTAAGTAGTTAGAAGGCAAAGCTTTGGTACCCTATAAAGTTTGATGCATGTAACAGCTAGCCGTGAGTGGGCCAGGGAGGGGCGCCTTCGAACGACTAGCTGTTTCTCTGTAGTTAGACATAGGAGCTATCTTCCAATAGAGATATAGAAAAATATCTCACAGGATAATTTGTCGCAAATTACGTGACATTCATGGTGGCAGCATGAGAAAAATGGGAGCATAGTGAAAACGTGTAACTTTGTCTCAGATGCGAAATGCTGCAGGAGTCATTGTGTGATACTAGAAGCCAACTGATGGGTCGATTCTATGGTGATTTGACTTGTTTGTTGAAATAATTGAAATATGTAAAAGATGAATGAGAACTATGAATTATCAGCTGCTCAATGAAGCCTGACAGATGGAACGGCTAGTCGTGAGTGGCGCCGCAGAGGGGCGCTGACGAACGACTAGCCGTTCTCGTAATTGATCGCAAAAATTGTGCTTTGGTATAGACTCAAATAAATCATTTGTAAATTGATTCTTAGCAGATTAAACTAATGTCGTAACTGTTAAATGATCGCGATCATAATAAGGAGATAGGCCCATAAAATTATGCGCTCTTTAAGCAAAATTTCTGTTTCATAAAATAAAATGAGAACTAATTGAAAGAGTTTTATATCCTTATGAGTCTATATGGAATCGAAGGTTGGAATATCTAACATGAGTGGGCACAGTTTACTTAAATGTGGTGGTGTAACATTTCTCTGAGAAAAGGGTCAACGAATTCACAGGCTGAGCGCTACCTTGGTGAATTTTACTCTATAATGATAGTTTTAGGATAGTATAAAAATCTTAAATGATACACGTGTTTCTACTTCGTGTTATGTGAAGAATGTAAATGAAAAATAGAGTAGGGAGAGATATTACAACTTTTCTTGATTCAGTCGAGGGTCAAGTGAGTCGTAGAGACGAACGTTACTTGTTATTTATTCGCTATCATGAAGAACAACAGAAATAAATGAAGAGTTTTATTTAAAAAGATAACTTTTTATATCTTCAATAAAATAGAACAAGTGATGATTAAAATAAAATATGCATATGTTTTACTTATGAGGAAAAAAAACACACGAATTTATAATAAAAGTCTTTATGATCGATAATCATCTATTGTATATCAGTCAAAAAATATATTAGTAGTTTAAGAAAAAAGGAGAAAATGTTTTTATAGACAGTTCAACATTTTCGATAATTGTATAAATAATAAAGGACTATAATAGAAAAAGTGATTTTACTCAATTGATAGAATAAAGATTTAATTCGTTTTGTTTATCTTTGAGTATGTATAGATACAATGATGGTCAGAATCAGACAAAAAGAGCATCATCTAGATTATTCTACATCGAGTCAAGTAATGCGTTCGCTTGTGAGTCTTGCTTAGCTCAATCCTGAGAGCAGGGTATAGAAACAAAAACATCGTTCGTTCAGGGAAAAAATTGTGGTCTAGATGGAGTGACATTTTTTCGATTCTTGTGATTGCAGCCGACCACTTTGCTACAATATCCAATATGTCTGCGGGAACTTCCTATGAAAATATCATTAATTTCACCAATGTATGTCTATAAATAATAACATCCTATAGCGCACAATTAAGGTCTTCACCTCATATTTTGAGAACAATGCAATTTGAACGTTCAAAACAAGTTATCCGCTTTATTCAATAACAGTAGTATAGAACAGGACAAGTCAGTTGCACTCGAATATTTTCGAAGATAATTCACTTTAGCTACTAAGACATACAAACTAAGTAAAATAAATGTGAAAATCTCGGATTTAAATCCCAGTGTTATGTGTACTTCAAAAAGTAAAAAGAACTGACGACAATTTGATTTTGATCGAACTGTTTAAAAGCTAGCTATCTTGAGTCTATGCTCAGCATTTTGACCTTATCTCATGAACGGATTGGGCATTTCAGCTCTGGAACATCTCCATTGAACAGAAAACAGTTTAGTCTACGAATTTATTCTACTCAAATGAGTAAGTTATGGAATAAAAGAAGTGTTAGAAGTCAAAAACTGCGTAAACTCGAATAAATATTACACTTCGGGAGGTGATATTTTGGATTTTTCTCACCTGGTGCATGATATCCTAGGCTTATTTTTCTACAAGACATAGATTTCATCAAGACACATCTTTTCTCACTAAATTATAAGAATAAAAAAACCTGGGGAGCCAAGTTAGCATGGACGACACTTTAGGCGACTCTATCTACTGATCATTGACTCAACTCTCAGAGTGATATAACATCATTAAAAATCGCAGAAATCGAGTTCAGATTCGTGCTCAGCTTAGAAAATTGGGTAGGAAGAATTATTTCAGAATAGATTTGGGCTTGTATCTAGCGAGATTTTGGTTATAGGTAACATCATGGATCTATGATAGATGTATGATACACAGAGGCATCAGTATTTTCATAATAATTCACCAATATTAATAGCTATTGAGTTCGGATTTTTTCCATTTGATAACTCTTTTTAGTAGCGACAAAACCATGCATCTAGAATGCTCCAAAATCGCTAGTCACCCTAGACATATTTAGGCACACTTGCCTTAGGATACAAATTTTGGGACCCTGTTTTGGCAACTTACACTTAAAAAACTACGATTTGATTCAAAAATAATATCATATTCGGAATCAGCGCTAAAAACTGAGTCGATTTATATATATTGTTGTGAATAATTCTGAGAAAAAAATTTCTGTACTCCCCTCAGAGATGGTCTGGTCAATAATGACAATTTTTTCGATAACTCAGCCATGTCTTGACGGATTATTCTCATTCTCAAACTCGACCGAGATAGCGATGAGACAATTCTGTGCATAATATTTCAACTCAATTGCATGTAATTGTGAAGAGTTATCATGTAAACGGCCGACCGGACGAATACACTGACCAATTCTTGAATGTACTCACTTTTTCAGTACACTAAAAGATGTTTGATTTGTTCTAGAATATGAAAATTCAAGCTATTAATTATTAATTTTGTCACTTCAGGTTTTATGCAGTAGCACGTCATATTCTAGGTTAAAAACTAAATTCAATTCTATATTGATAAAACTTCTCCTAATTATTCAACAGTCCAGTGAGCACTTTAAAATCTAAATTTTATTTTCGATTTAATTTCAAACAATAAGAATATCAAAGAATATTTTAGATAAGTGATAAAGATTATAAATTCATGTCTGATGATTTTCATTATCTTTCGCATATAAGTTTATGTTTATATAATTGCCAATCCATTGTTTGACATTCTTTTGAACAATAACGTGCTTGCTTACATTTGCCACAAACATGTAATGCATTTGCTTCTCCACAACATCGACACATATTCATTACTCGTTCAGATTCATTTTGCATTATAATTGATGAAAAATCATCAATGCGAATTAAGGATTTGCTATCAGTTCCTCCTATTCTTAAATATGGATTTATTATGTTCATTTTGCTTCCAATTGTGAATATTTTACTAGTTAAATATTCACCTTGTCCTTCAGGAAAACTATAAATGAACATTCGTTCACAATCAAGATTTTCATCTTCAATTACAAGATGAATAGATGGAGTCCATGACCAAGCTTCTTCAATAATTGTTACGGAAAGAATATATCCATCATAAATATGATCTTTTGTTGGATCGATTTCTTTCAATGAAATTGCTTTTAAACCAACTAATGATTTTGAGGTTTGCTGTTGAAGTCTGGGTGTAAGACTGTGAGGTATAAAACAATGTGTTACATTGATTTTCTCTAGTAATGATATGTTAGCCTGGTATTCACGATGTTGTTTAATAACTTCAATTCGATGTGTATCTCTAAGACGGGATTTTCGATCAAGAATAGGAACTGTGACATTTGCATTAAATGTGGACTCAATGTCAAACATGAACTTGAGGAGTGGTTTACTGGCCGATTCATAAGGCAAAAAACATGGTAATTGCAGTTTTTCAGCTTCTTTACCTTGTTTATATACTTTCTTGACAATACTTACGACATCATTCTGTTCTAGGATATCCAAATAACAACTGGCCATTGCATAGTATGATTCAGGTACTTTACGATGATCTTTAGGTGCAACTGTCAGAAATGCTCGATATGATTCAATTGCTTCATTCATATCTCTATCTAATAGACGTAATGCAACGGCTTTAGAATACAATAATTCATAATAATTTGGATCTATTTCTAGACCAGTATTAGCATCATGTAAAGAAGCTTCATATTGCTTCAACCAACCATTCACCGCTGCACTTAATTCAAAAAAAAATATTGATTTTGGGTACTTTTGTTTGCATGAAGCAAGGAAATGAAGAGTGAATTCATATGAATCCATATGTAATATAGCATAACATATTCGAGCATCTTCATCGAGTTGTAAAGCAGCAGTTGTTGATAGTTGACTACTATGGTGAAGTACTCGATCGACAATATCAACAATTTTCTGACGCGTTTTTATATTAGGAAATTGCGCAACAAAATGTGCCATACGATAACACTCGGAGAGTTCATGCACACATGTATTTTCCTGCTTTTCTGTTATAATTTCCGATTGAGTCAATATATTTAATACTTCTGCGAAATGCTCGAGAGCATAAAATAGCTTTTTGGCCGTTATTGAACCACGATTAGCATGTTGATATAGTATGTTATAATAAAGCATATAGGGACGATTAGATAGGATACTTGGAGTTCTTTTTGTGTATAATGAATCGATGAGGTTTTGGATTGCATTCATTCCCTGTAAAATATCTGGTGAAGAGTGATCAATTGCCGTTTGCTTTATTTGTAGACTTTGCTCAAACATAGAACGATGCATTTGAGCAACAATATTACCTGATTCACACGCTCGATCATACCAAATTTTTGCCATTTTAAGATCATTTTTATCAAGTAACCGTTCAGCTAAATTCAACATGGCATTTGGATCACCTTTTGTTGCTGATAATTTTAATAGTTGTTCGCCCTTGTTAATATCTTGATTAACACCAGCACCTTCTAGATACATTAAGCCTAAATTATTTGCTGATTGACCACAACCATGGTCAACTGCACGTTGATACCAATAAGCAGCAGTGGCTAAATTTTTATGAACGGTCACACCTTCGGCATATCTCAATCCTAGAGAATGTTCAGCTTCAGCTACGCCAACATTCGGAAGTATTGGATACAGTCGATGTCGTGGTGATTGTGCAGCTGCTTTTTCAAATAGTTTAAGAGCTAAATCATGATCCTTTTTTACACCTAAACCACGATCGGTCAATCGAGCTAAATTATACATTCCTTCAGCATTGCCTTGACTTGCTGCTTTAGCAAAGTGTTTAGCAGCTTGTTCATAATCTTGTTTAACATCAATATCTCCATGTTCATATTTATGTCCTTTCACTACATTATCTCCCGCTGGATCTATTTGCGCCGTTATTCTATGACCCGAACGGATATGTTCAGGATTTACTCCTCTTTTTTGTTTCATTTCATTTAAATGTTCAACCATTGTTATTGGTTTCACTCTAGGATCAAGATGTTCTTGCCGTTTTTGTCGACCATATATCTGTCGACTATCGTCTAATGATTTTCGTATTTCATCGTTTTTGGGTTCAAGAGCTAATGCTCTTTGAAATGAATTAATAGCTTTTTTATGTTCATTTAAGGCAGCATATACTTCACCAACACAAAAATGTCCCTTCCACCATGTTGGCCATAGTGTTCGAGTTTGTTTAGCATCTTGCAGTGCCTGATATCTTTGATCAGTTGAATCATCGATTTCAAAACAATGTGAAGCACCAGATTTTTGTTCGTAAAATGCTAGACGACTAGAAGACATATTCGAATAGAAAACAGCACGATCATGATTTGCAACACCTGGTAAACCAATTGCTTTTGTAAATAATGTAATAGCATCAGAAAATTTACTCTCTTTATGAGCTTCTATACCTAATGAGTTTAATAGTTTTGCTTCTTTCACATTTTCATCATTTATAGGTTGAATAGATGAATCAAAGATGCTATCATCTTTTAATTTATCTAACTCGCTATTGATATCACCGAATGCAACTAAAATTGTTGATATTTCAGTCCAAAATTGATTAAATTCAACATCATCAATAGATTTTTTTTCATGATGACTTAATTTATTTCGAATATTTTTTAATTGTGTTAAAAGCGTATCTTCATTATCTAATTGTTCAGTTTGAGTTTGATTTAATGTTGGTGGACGATCAATAAATAGTAGAAGAGCAATTAATATTGTTAAATCCCATTCATTTGAATTTCCATTAGAAACAGATGTTTTCTGAACTGGTGTTAAACTAATCTTTTTATTTTTTCTGATAACATTAGTTGAATAATTGTTTCCACATGTCGGTGAATCATCCCATACTTTTCCGCCATTGAATAGAGAATAACGAGTTTTGAACAATTGACGAAGTGTATCTTGTGAACGTGTTAGTAGAAGCCCCAATTTGAAATAATTACGAACGTCTGTCGATATACCAGTCATGACAAATTTGAGCTAATAAAGATGATATTAAAAGTGTAATCTGTTTGTGATCAAACCTTTTGATAAATCTTTAATATTTTATGATGTTTAAAATAATTTATTTTATATTTCAAAGCGTCTTGATCTACTGTGAAAATATTTTCTTTTTGCAAATAAATATTGTTATCTATGCATAAAAATTAATGCAGATATCTTGAAGGTGTCTTTTATCTTTTCTCGTATATGTTGGCATGAGAATGACGTTACATATATTTATCTTACATCTCGTTTATTAGCTTCATCATTTTCATTTTTTCTTTCGTTCTACGTATACTTCAAAACGTGTCATTCTGTAATCTATATATATAAAGAAGACTGTCTGTCTGTCTGTCTATCTGTTAGTGACGCATTCGGTCCCTGTACGAGCTAGCGTCACCAAACTTTCCATGGCGCATCCCCAGATCCAGAGGTAGGTTATGGCGGGGTGAGGGTGGGATGGGTGTGGGTGTGTGTGGGTGTGAGTGAGGTCTCACCCAGGTAGTACTATAATGGCTAATATTACCAAACTTTCCATAATGCTTCGTTGAGTCCAGCGGTAACTTTAAAGAGTACTGTTACCATTAATAGGAGTAGGGAGGGTACGCGTGAGTGAAATTTTACTCAAGTCCTATCGCAATGAACTTTGCGTCAATTTTCCAGAAATTTGACGAATTGGTTATGATTCTAAGATTAATTATTTTGTATCGATGATCCTTTGATGTAAATGTGAAAATTGAATGTTTCTAATAGGTTATAAGAGAAAAATGTATACGAGTGTTTCCTTGATTCACAACTACGGTGCATCCATTTGTATACTATGATTCATAGAAACAACGTGTTTGTTCTTTTTCTTGACGCATAACGATGATGTATCTATATATATATATATATATAAAGAAGAATATTTGTCTGTTCTCTATGCATTCAGTCCCTGTGATAGCTAACGTCACAAAACTTTCCACACTACTTCCTTAGATCCTGAGGAAAGCCTATGTGGGATTGAAACCACCAAACAGGGTGCGCGGAAGGGACTGAGTGAAATTTCATCCCGATCAATACAGATTGAGATTCTTATGAGTCTGATCGCTATGTATTTAGTCAACGTGAGAGATAGCGTCACGAAACTATCCGCATCAGTTTCTTGAGTGCGCGAAGGAAAGTCGGCAGAGTGATCTAGGGATGAGAAACAGAGGCGTGTATAAAACTTCATCCAAGTCGTAAGAAACCGTGATTTTATTCACTTTCTAATCAAATGACGCAGTTCAATGCAAATTTGAGAGTGATCATGTTCAAAGTGTATGTGAATGAGGATGTCAATTTGAGCCCGATGAGAAGTAGAGACCTGCAAAATGGTCACGGTCACGGTCACGGTCACGCGTGACCGTGACCGTGACCGTGACTATTTTAGAAAAATCTCCGTGATCGTGACCGGGACCGTGACCAGATAGCTCGTGACCATGTCGTGACCGTGACCAAGTAATATCGGTCATGGTCACGCGAGTCACCAAAACTGATTTGATTATAACTCAATTAAAAGATCAACAATATGTTCTTATTATGTTCATATTTCATATTTATCTGAATTAAAATTAACAAAAAAGCAATGCTAGAGAAACAATTTCATAAAGTAATATAAATTATAATTATAACAAGAGTTCTTCCAAATTTTCTTTTTCCAAATCATCATTATCATCAACACTAAATAAATCATCATCATCATCTTCTTCAGCAGCTTTAATTTTCTTCATATTATAATAATCATTGTCAACATTTTTTTCGAATGCATCATTATGATTTCTTTTTGACATAGTTGTGGTCAAAAATTTTTTTAAACCAAACATTTGTTTGAGTAAAATTAAATTTTTTCGTAAAAACATAAGTTTATCAATTTTTGCTGTACTCAACCGTGTTCTACGATCACCAATTAAGATTTTTGTTGAAGAAAACAACCGTTCGACTGCAGTGTTCGCTGCAGGAATGGCTAATACCTTTCGAGCAATAACTGCAATTGTAGGAAATTCTTTTTTTTTTCTTTGCCAAAATGATAATATATCATCATCTATTATTTCTGAATCAAAATCACTTTGTAACCATAGTTGTACTTCATCAAGTGGTGCTTTAACAGCTCGTGGTTTATCAAAATACATACATAATACATCGGGTTTTGTATTTGTTGTTGATATATCAACATTTGATGAAGATGATAAATCACAAATCGATGAATTAATATTTGATAAACCATTTAAAGAATCAACAGCTGATTTTAATAATTGAACAGCTTGGTTTTTCAAGGATTGATCACCACAAAAATCTCGTAAACGAGGATGGACTATTGTTGCTAGTAAATGTTCAGATAAAATTGGCCATTCTGTTTTAATTTCTTTTTCTATATAATAAAAATAATTAGAAGAATAGTTATAAGAAAATATTCTGACAATTAATTAATCGAGTACGAGTTATCTCGTTGGATATATAATAATTAGATTATTTTAGCAAAAGTCCATATAGATCGTATATCTCAAACAATGTCTATTACTATGTACCTCAATCGTATATGTTAACTTATTTTAAAGATCATTTTAGTTTTGTATTTAATATCTAGAAATTAGTCATATGTAGATAAAAAAAATTCTATTAGTTGCTGTATTGACATAGAAACACCTACTTAGAAAATCTTTTAATTGAAGGATGCTTAATGCATCATCTGGTTTTGATGCACAATGATCGATCAAAACCACTCGTGAAGGAATAACCTTATGAAGTGTTGGTTGAGTATCATCACTCAAAATTGTGATAATTTGGTCAAATACTTTAAGAAAATCACATATCTCACATAGTAAATCTTTATCTATAGATTCAAAATCATCATGATGAGAACCACTGAAAGCATCAACAAGTTCATTGTAGGTTAAATTGAAAACATTCTAAAATACGTCATAATTCAATATTTAGTAGTGAGTGAGTTTTTAATTTATGTAACTCACCAACATGTAATAAACTCCACTAAAACGAGTTACACTATACGTCTGAAGTTTCCTCGATAGCTTTACTTGCCGATGACATCGACGAAAATTTGTTACAAGATTTTTAATAATATCAAATGTTTGAATTACTTCAACACAATTATTTTTTGATATGGTGAATGAATGTTCCAGTATTTTATTGATGTAATGATCACTACAACCTACACGATTGGCACCACGTAGAGCTGCAATCATTTTAGGCTCATTATCTGTCATAATGAACGAATTTGTATTTAATGAAAGACTATATTCAGCTAATAATTCATCAATAAATTTTCGGATATTAAGAGCTGTTTGATTTTCTAATGTATATGGTTTACAACAAAGACAAAAACTATGTAAATTAAAGTCAGAATCAGTTGCACGAATAGTAATACCACAAAAATGTACACCTAAATTTCGATTGAAAGTGTGATTAGAATTACTATCAAATAAAAAAAATTACCACTATATTTTTCTGTCCACATATCTACAACAATTGTATAACTATCAAGTGTTTTGCACCAACTAATAAGCTGTTTTTTTCTTATTTCATATATTTCATCGATTTTACGACTAACCTACGATGATCATAAATAAAATTAGATTTAATTTTAAAAACAAAAAAATACTTACTGTTGTAGAATGTGGTAAAAAATCAGAAATTTCAATTGATTGAGTATTGAATGATAATTTTCCTGTATTATAAATTACTTGAAGAAATTGTTTAAAACCAACACCATCTGCAATTTCAAATGGACGACCATCTACTGCAACAAAATCGACATAAGCATTAGTTATTTCTTTCTTGAGTTTTTCTGGTAAAACTGGTGGTTTTTTATTGTGATAATATTTTGTGATTGATGATTGTGTTGTATTTGATGATGATGTACTTTTTTCACAAGATGTTAAATGTTTTTTTAAACCACCAGTTCCAGTCGCAGTTTTATAGATGATAATAGAACGACATTTATTGCATAAAACAAAATCTTGAGCAACATCATTTACAACAATGAGATTGAACGAAGGTAAAAATGATGAACCACGAACAGTTTGTTCAAATTCTTTTAGTTTAATTGATTTGTCATTGTTTTTCAGGAGAAGTTCAAGTTGTGCACGTGTCAATAGTTTAGAAACCATAATATGTAAAAGTAAGAAAACTTAGTTAAACATTCGATCAAAAAGAATTCAAAGGATTTTTTTAATTTCAGTTGAATTATAAACTACTAACGGTATTTATTGGATCCTTGTAAACCACTACTATTTCAAAAAAAGACCTCTATAGTAATACTTATTAATAGATATCGCTACTTATCATCTCTATATTTTACGCTAAGACTAGGAGTTTTTCGAAACCATATGATTCCTATAGATACAGTGCTATATATGATCGTGACCGTGACCGTGACTAGCTTTATAAACCTTCGTGACCGTGACCGTGACCGTGACTGAATGTATAATATCCTCGTAACCGTGACCGTGACCGTGACTGCTTACTTCGTGACCACATCGTGACCGTGACTAAAAATCGTGGTCACGCAGGTCTCTAATGAGAAGAGTCCTGTTGAAGATGCCCGATGCACGCCAGTAAAAGTCCTGTCCAAGAGGCTTCAGATGTGATGCGAAAATCTCTGTAGCAGATAGCTCATCCTCAGCGGGGAACAGTCCTGTAGAAGACGTGTTATGTACAACAGAAAAAATCGTATGGAAGAAGCAAAACTTGAACCATATTCTCTTTTCATCGAGTACCTCCGCTAATAAAACATAAATTGATAACATATTTCAACGTAAACAATAATTGAATGAATATATAGATCATCGAGCATAAGATGCCAAAACTGATTCATTTTCTCATATCGTATATGTGAAAGCATGCTTTCGTTGCAATTATTTCTTAAAATCACATCTTTTCAAAAGTCAAAAATTTCTCATTTCATCACTTCAAATATAATGCCACTTTCACATGCAAAATGACAGAAAATATTAGTATATTGAAGGATTGGGATAGGTATTCGCGATAAATATTCGTTTCTGGACACGAGTCACTGACGAATCATTTGCCAATTGATGTAAAATTTGAATATCTATTGCATGATGTAAAGGTGCCATGGCTAACTTAAAATAATCCATTTTGTAGTGTATAAAATCGTGATAGACTTCACTATGGAGAGAATTTATTCAGGGTTATGAGGCAGCTGTGAGTAATTCATTGGTGTTGATTTTTCTGATGTTCGTTATTAGTAGAAATAGTAACACACGTTTGAGAGACGATGAAGCAGGTGACAGGGCTAGGTGTTTTGGATATTTCATAACTTTATTTGGAGTTGAGGAGTTACTTGAAGATACTATATGTTTTATGTTTTTAGTGATATGTATATGACTAATAAGTTTATTCTTTTATTGACAGTAATTAAAGTTGTTATGGGTGTTGAGAAGTTGTGGTGGTATATTTTTCCTTTAGTTTAATTCCTTTATATTTTTGTTTCCTTTGAATGATGTTGAATATGTGAGAAAGAGGTGGTATCTGTATTTTTTTTTTGACTTTGTTTAATTGATAACTGCTACTTCATTGGTATTATGCCTTTTTATGCCTCTATTATTGTATGTCGTATATAGCAATAACATATTGTTGTGATGCGTAATGTGTTTCTCTCTCTTTTTCGTCTTTCTATGCATAAGTTTTGTTAACTTTTTCATATACGTATGCGACTAGTTTCATTGTCTAATCTATTTACACTGCTGCAAAGTTATTGTTCGATCACCAGTACCATTCGATAGAGCTTCAAATTTTGCACAAGAAAGCATGAAAGACAATATTATAAATGGTACTATGTTACAAACAACAGAAAATATCAATTCTTGATAATATTTTAGATTATTTTTTGTTTTGAATTTTTATATAATAATAAAGTTTTGTTAGTTTTTTTTGTCACTTGTAAAATTTTTTCTATGGCTATTCTACTGATTCTTGCTAGTAATGATTAATATTAGGAATTATACGTCTAGTTGATATTTAATTGTCCATTAACAAAACAGAATTTTTATTATGTAATTAGCCATCGTATTAAAAAAAAATTTTTTGGTTATGTATTTTGTATTCTGAATAACTTTTAACTACTATTAATTAAAATAATAGATAGATGTCGCTTGTGAATAGTAATATTTTTATAAGATCGAATGAATGGTGAAAATTATTTCACCAATAGACTATGTTCAATATTCATTTTTTAACTATTTCTTTTTCGTTTTTATGTGTGTATACGTGTGTAGATATTCTTAGTTGATATTGTTTTTGTTTATTTTTATTTATTATTTTGTGCAATCAACTTCGTATTTATTATTTAAAATTTGAAATAGAAAAAAAAATGGCAATGAATACAACAAGTGATGAAGAAATTCAATCAGAAATAAATGATAAAACAGAAAATTTATCATTAACAAAAGAAGAAAATAATGTTATTAATGATGATAATAATTCATTTCATTTACTTGAAGGTCGATGGACATTTTGGTATACACATCGACCAACAACATTTCGTAATAGTGCAGTTAATTATGATTCATGTTTAAAAAAACTTGGTTTGGATTTTTAATTATTAGTTTTATTAAATAAAATATTCGTTTCTTTTATATAGGTACATTTGGTTCAATAGAAGAATTTTGGTGCTATTATGATCATATGAAATTTCCTTCTGAACTTCCATTTTATAGGTTTGATAAATACAAAAAAAAAATTCTTCAAATTTAAAATATTTATTTTAGTGATATTCATTTATTTAAAGAAAATTTAAAACCAATGTGGGAAGAAGAAGGTAATCGTCTTGGTGGTAAATGGATTTTACGTTTAAAAAAAGGTTTATCTACACGTTTATGGGAATTACTTGTTATGGCTATTATTGGTGAACAATTTAATGTTGGAAAAGAAATATGTGGAATTGTTTGTTCAATTCGTCCACAAGAAGATCTTATTAGTGTATGGACTAAAACAGCTAATAATCAATTAGTTACACAAAGAATTAAAGAAACAATGAAAAAAGTACTTAATTTACCACAAGATTGTAAGGATATTAAATGAAAAAGATTTTGTTTTTTTGATAAATAAATTTTATTTTAGGTCCAATAGAATATAAAACACATAATGATTCATTACGTGATAATTGTAGTTATCGTAATACAGATCGTGTTCGATAAATTTAAAGTTATTTATATGATTATGAAGAGATGTATTCGTAGATAATATGAAAAAAAAAAACAAATCAGATATTATATCATTTGTTCTTATTCTTATCTTCTAATGTTTTTTTTTTCTTGTACGAAACAAAGTACAGCGACATTTTTTTGGTTTTCTTTTTCAATTATAGTCGTTATTATGATAAAAAAAAATAGTTGTTTTTTTTTTCTTCTTTTATTTAAGATGACTGATCATTTTTTTCAAAGAACAAATTCTATATGGTATTTAATATGTGATGGAGGTATTTTACAATTAGCTATACTTACATTTTGGCCTAATATAATGCCATATGAATATTTAAATTTATATGGTCAATTTACAAAATATTTAGCATATAATTATCATTATTTACTTGTATATATTTTTTGGTTTGCAATTTTTTTACATATATTTGAAGCATTTATTGCTCAACGTATATGTCAAAAATTAAATATTGATTTATATAATACATGTCGATGGTTTATACAAACATTATTATTAGGTTATCCGTCATTGGGTTTATTAAGAAAATATCAGATGAAAAAAAGAAATTCACTTTAGCTTTTTTTTTTTGTATTAAAATTTCGAAAAATATATTTTGTTGAAATATTTTTGATAAAAATGAAATGATTTGAAACTGATGAGAGAATTTTTCGTTCGTAGGGGGAAGGTCAGGTCTCCCTTTTGGAATTTCTCCTATGCATAAAGACCTTTGAAACTATATACTATAGGAAAATTCGAATATAAATAAATTAATTCTAGATGAGTAAACGTTTTCAATCACCTAATATTTTTTGGTGGATTATTATACCTGGTGGATTTATTTTATTATTTTTATTAATATATTATCCTAATATAATCCCATATAATTATTTGAATGTATTTGGTAGTTTATTATCTTATTTATCATTAAACTATCATATGATTCTTATGATAATTTTTTGGTCTGCAATAATTGCACATGTTTTTGAAGCAATAATTGCTCGTCAGATTTGTCAAAAACTTAATATTGATCAAGAATCAACATTTTTATGGACAATACAAACATTTATTTTAGGATTTCCTTCATTAACTATACTAAAAGGTTATATTCAACAACGCAAATAATTAAATTATGTTTAATCTATTTTATATTTTTTTTTAAATTTTGATTATATACTTTTTTTCTAGATAAAATATGTCTGGATCATCAAGTAATAAACAAGAAGAAAAAGCACCTAAAATAAATTTATCTGATACTGAATGGAAATCAAAATTAAATGATGAACAATATCGTATATTACGTTTAAAAGAAACGGAATATCCAGGTACAGGTGAATATAATAAACATTTTGAAAATGGTACATATAAATGTGCTGGTTGTGATCAAGAACTTTATGCGTAAAATTTCAAATTTAATTTATTTAATTTAAATTAAAAGATTTCTTTTCTTTGTTTTAATTAGTTCATCATCAAAATTTGATTCTCATTGTGGTTGGCCTGCATTTTCTTCATCAATAGGTACATCAGTTAAACGTGAATTAGATTCTGATGGTTATCGTGAAGAAATTTTATGTTCAAATTGTAATGGTCATTTAGGTCATGTATTTGAAGGTGAAGGTTTAAAAGATGCAAATGGAAAATTAATTGAACAACGTCATTGTGTTAATTCTGTTTCATTAAAATTTGAAAAGAAAAAATAAATTTTGTATTTTAATAAAATCTTTTTTCATTTTTTTTGTCTTTGTAGATGACATTAGAAAATAATTCAATTGAAATAAAAAAGAAAAAGAAAAAACAAATAAAAAAACCTTTACCAAAAAATGTTTTTGAAATTGTTGGTAATAGTGGAGAAATTCTTGAACGTGTAGATCCAAATAATAATGATAAAAATCTTTTAAAATCAAAAGAAAAAATTTCATCAACAAAACAAACATATAGTGAACGTACACAAAAACGACGAGTAAATTAATTATATAATTAAATTTAATTTGTTTTAATTTTTTTCTATTAGAGACGTGAATGGGATGCAATGAATTATGAACCATTTGATATAACACGTGGAAGAGAAAATGAACGTTTATTACAACGAATAGCTACACGTGGTATTGTTCAATTATTTAATACAGTTCGAAAACAACAACATTCATCATCATCAATAAAAAAAGATAAAAAAGAAAATCAAATAAATAAAGGAGAATTTCTTGATATGCTTAAAACAATTGATTCAGATGAAGTTTCATGTAAAATTATGAAAAATAATTCATCAACGGTAATAATTAGGATTTGTTTTTCTTTCAAAAAGAAATAATTTTAAATTTTTTTTCTTTTTTAAGATTGAATCAACAAAACCAGTTAGATGGAATGTTCTTCAAGATGATCTCATGGCTAGTGTTAAAGATAACGAAGATGATGACGATGATGATGATGATGATGATTAATTGTTTTGTCGTCTTTTTTTTTGTTGTTGTTATATTCATAATAAAATATGAATAAAAACTCGTTTAAATATAATCGAGTCAACAAAATTTCAAATATTGTATTACCTCATATCTTATTTAAAGTATTGATCTATTATCTAATCTTATTCGTATGCATCTCCATATTTATTATATTCAAATTTATTGCATTTAATAATCATTATTCATCAAACATATTTTTATAGGTTTTCATTTTTTTATCTATAAGTATCAAATGATTTTATTCATTCTCAACTAGATTTCTATTACATACATACATACGTCGAACTCTAAATCATTTCGTTTATTTATTCTTTTTTACTGCGTCATATTCTATTTATAGAAATCAAAATTGTCTCTATGACACATTTACATTCAATTTAATGACGTACGCAGAAGGCCAAGCTTATTCCTACGAACAAAAATCCCCTGAGTAGGAGTATCAATTAAACAAAACCGTAGGTCGTAACTTTTATCAAAGGTTTATTATGAACTTTTTCCTTCGAAAATTTCTGCGTATGTTTTCTCATGTATAATGTAACAGAATGATTCAATCGAATTTCGTAAAGTAAAATAATAAACAAAATTGTTAACCATTGTTTTTTTTCGTCCTCCGAACATTTTCAAGGACAACATAATAACAATATAGTATCTTTTCTTTTCTTTTTCTTGAACTGCTGACGTACAAACCACGTGTGTCATGATTATTCTTTATAGAATTCGCCACCAATCGACGTTTATGACGATATTATTTTTCTCGTCTTCTCTTTCTTTCTTTCTTTCTTCCTCCTCATCCTTTTTTCCTGTCTCGTACTAACATCATTTATATATAGGCCGTAGTATGTTAATGTAAAGCAAAGAAAAAAAAAAAGAAAAACAACACAAACCAAACACGAACATATAAAATATTGTGCATCTTTCACAACCAATTTCGAATTTAAAACAAACAAAAGAAATTATGTATCCAAATATAGGATCAAGCACCACGCAACCTTCAGCACCACCACCACCACCATCAACTTCGTCGTCTTCTTCAACAACAACAACTTCAACATTATCGAATTCAAGTGCAGCACAACCAGTTGGATTTTCTAGTTTGATGTCTCAACCTTCTAATCAATCTACACCCTATCCAGGCGGACAACAATCGCAATCGCTTTATCCAGGTGGACAACAATCGCAACCTCCATATCCAGGCGGACAACAATCACAACCACCCTATCCTGGTGGACAACAATCCCAACCACCCTATCCAGGCGGACAATCATCACAACCTCCTCACCCAGGTGGACAACAATCACAACCACCTTATAATAATCCTTATGGCTCAAATAATCCACCATCAAATCCGGGTAATTATTCATCTTATTCTCTTCCACATGTTGGACAACAACCTCCACCATCGCAAGGTTAATAATTCTTTTCTATTAAAAATATATGAAAAATTATTTGTATCTATTTTTTAGGAGGTAGTGGTTATCATCAAGGTCCCTATCCACAACAACAAAATACTTATCAAAGTTTAAATCCATCTTCTGGATATCCAGGTGGTCATCAACCACCACCTCAAACAGGTAAAACAAATTTCGAATAGTTTTTTTATTTTATTATCATAAAAATAAATCATTAAGGATATCAAAATCCAAATAATCCATATCCTCCATCAAATCCTTATCAATCACAACAAGGTAAACATACATTCTTTAATTTACAAATAAAAACTAATATTATTTTTAATTCTAGGTAATATGTCCAATCAAAATTCTTATCGACCAACAAATCCTTATCAACCGCAACAAGGTAAAAAAACTGTTTTTTAATTAATTTATCTATCATTTTATTTCAGGTAATGCTGGTTTTCAAAATCCATATCAATCATCAAATCCTTATCAATCACAACAAGGTAAATATTTATTTTTAATAATTCTTTAAAAATAAAATAATCTATATTATTTTTTAGGTGGCTATCCTCCCCAACAACAACAGCAACAATATCAAAATCCTTATCCTCCAAATCCTCAACAATCTCAAGGTACTATTATATCTTAATATATTATCTATTTTAAATTTTATTTTGGTAATAGGTGGTTATGGTGGTTATCCTCCATACAATCAACCACAACAACAACAATCATATCAAAATCCTCATGGTTATCAACAACCAGGCTAGTATTTTTATTATTCATCTATAATTATATTTATTTTTCTTTAATAGGTGGTGGATATAATCAAAATGCTCATGCATCACAACCTAGTAAGTTATTTATTTAATATAAAAAAAAAAAACCGAAATTTATATTAAATATAATTTAGTAAATGATCGTATTCGATCAATAGCTGGACGATATGAAATAAGTGATGCATTAGCTCAACATCTTAATGTTCTTCAACAATTTGAACTTGTTATTCTTTGTGATGATTCAGGTTCAATGAATACACCAGTCGATGGAACAAATGGTACACGTTGGGATGAATTACGATCAATAGTACAAATAATTATTGAAATTGGTACTGTTTTTGATTCAAATGGTGTTGATGTACATTTTCTTAATCGTCCACCAATGACAAATGTAACTGATGGTCGACAAGTTGTTGAATCATTTAGTCAACGTCCTGGTGGTTTAACACCACTTACACCAGCATTAAGACGTATATTTCAATCAGCAGCAAGTAAACCTGGAAATGATAAACGTTTACTTGTATTTGTTGCTACAGATGGAGCACCAACAGATGCAAATGGTACTGTTGATATACAAAGTTTAGAAAATTTAATGCGTAATGAACGACAAGCAAATACAACATATGTTACATTTCTTGCTTGTACAGATGATGAAGCAAGTGTTGCTTATTTATCACAATGGGATCGTTCAATGAATAATGTTGATGTTGTTGATGATTATAAAACTGAACGAGAAGAAGTACGTCGTTCAAAAGGTCATAATTTTCCATTTTCATTTGGAGATTATGTTGTTAAAGCATTACTTGGAGCTGTTGTTCCACAAATAGATTCACTTGATGAATCAGCATTTAATAATAATAATAATAATAATTATCGACGATTTTAATTAATTATAAACTATCTAATTTTCTTTTTTTATGTTGTGATAGTCTGAATAAAAAAAAGAATTCTACTTCATTTTAAATGTATATCTATCAATATAAATTCGTAATTGAAATAAAATATTCTCAATGTCTATATTTATCTTTATTTTTATATAATTTATTATCATAGAATATGACTCATATATCTTGCACAATTATATTGTAATATAAGTAAATATATTATATTTGTTGTTCGTTCTTACATATGAAAACAAGTAGGACTTTGATTTAAAAATTTAATTCATTTTAATGCATGCAACAAAATTAGCTAGTATTGGTATTAAATATTTAAGTAATCTACAATTAGATGATCTACATCAATTACAAGATGAATTAAATACATTATGGAAAAATGGTCAATCGATCGTATCAAATAATTTGTACGATAAAATTGCTGATAGTATTAATTATGAAATAGCTGAATTAAAAACTGATCCATATAATTATGGTGTTAGAAAAAATGATTTTGAATTAAAAAAATTAGTTGATTATTTAACTCAATTACATTCTCAAGGAAAATCATTTATTGAAAATTCAATATGGGATATTCTTAATCAAGAATTAACAATGAGAAATATGATTAATTCAAATTCAATATTAACATATCCATCAAATTGGACAACAATGTCGATAAATGAAATACCTATTCAATTTATTTCATTATCACGAATATCAAAAGAATTTGAAGATATATCAAATTATTTTTCAAAATCTCTTCAAAAATCATCAATAATTATTTATTCAATAATACGTATACAAAATCTTCGACTTTGGAATATATTTCAAGAATTACATAAAATAATTCCTAATAATACTCAACGTCTTATTCATGGTACATCATCATTAATACATCAAAAATTAATAATGTATCATGGGTTTTATCATAGTGTTTGTCCTGGTGGTGCTATTGGTGATGGAATATATTTTGCCGTAAATGCAAGTTATTCAGATAATTATCCATATGTTTTAAAAAAAACAAATCATCGAAGAGAATTATTTATTTGTCAAGTTCTACTTGGCAATTCAAGTCAAGGTCAATGTGGTATTAAATCACCAAAACAAGGATGTCATTCCGTATTTCATTATAATAATAATCAAAATGATATGTTTTGTATTTTTAATCCTTATCAAGCATACCCAGAATATATTGTACAATATGATTATGAATAAAAAAAAATATTTTTCAATAGTCAAGATTCGAGCAAGTATTTCATGGATAGAAACTATGAGAAATTAGGCTTTTTTTTCTCTTTCTTATTATGTATTTTATATGTAACATTAGGAGATATTTACATTTGGTTAACATAAGAATAGATGATGAAGTTGAAGGAGAAATAAGCATTACAAATACAATACATTACATGCATTCATAATGACCTTATTACTGTATATTTAAGATATGTAGTAATAAGAAATAACTAAAGATGTGATAAAAGAATGATTCAGCGAGATAACAATGCACCATTTGAATATCAACACGAAATTTCTGGAGTAATAGTTGTTGTGTGTTAGAAAGTAAGAAAAATAACTGCGCGAAATGAAGAATTTTTAATCTATATGAGAAAAATAGCTGAATCATCTTGTCTTACACATAAATTGTTTTTATCTTCTTTTTGAGTATGGATATATTCGATCTTACTTTAAGCACGAAATAAAAACGTATATTTAGTATATGATTAAATTATCTTTGAAGTATATTTAGTTTTATACCCTATTAGTTTGATTTTCTAGATGTCTTTCGAGACATGAAAGATGTTCCGAATGGACTGCGATATATGACCTTGAATTACAGTAGAATACCATACATAGATACGAACTGAGACTACTCTTTTGTCGGAACAGTACCATTTTCAATAAATTAGATGATATTTCTTACTCTTTGAACAAATTGAGTATTAATTTTTCGAACAGTCTTTTCATAGTTCTCCGAATTTCACGATTATATGATAATGTAATATTGTTTTGTATTAATCTTTTTTATTTTCATTATATTACTTTGTTTTTGATAACTGTGATAAAGCCTATATACTGACAATATCATTCATTAATACTTGTTCTAATTTGTGCTTCTAATCAGAATATTTGAAGTAGAACTAACATAGCATGAAAATACTTTTCAATTTATCTGGGAAAAAATGTCTCTCCCATCAAAAAAGAAAATAGTTTTACATATTAAAACAAGAGGTTATTTATTATCATTGATATCGAAGTGTAGTATTTCATATGAAATTATTGACATACTTGACGATGATAAATCTCTATTGCATATCGAATGTTTTGATATATGAGATGTCAGTGGTATCTACTTGAAATTATTTTCTTTAATTCATTTTTCTCAATATAGATTAAACTTACTACTACTGGACTACTACTCATCTAATACATCGCAAGAAAATTGTTAGAAATTTTAGTTGTTATTGAAGTTGTTTATAAGTTCCGTCTTATAGAATATTATATAAACGAAGATTAGAAAATGCTCCTTCCCTAGCTCAAATGTGTTCTAGTCTTTAACAAAAACTTTATTAATGCTTGCCATGTAGTCTAAATTGACTATAGTAATCGAGAATCATAACATCAAAAGTATAACTTCAATATCACTCAATCAAATACGTAATACGATATAATACCATTGTAATACTTTTGTTATTTAATAGACAATATTCAACAATAAATATCAACGTATGATTGTAGGATTATTATAAAGAAAAAATAGTAAAACTTGATTTGACCTAATACCTTTACTCCATTACAGATTGTTAAAAACCAGAATGAATAAATGTTTCTCTCATAAAATGTCATATAATCTTTCAAGGTATTGTCAGTAAGGAAGGAACGATTTGCTTAACTTTACATAGAAGATAAACAATCGGTTTTTGAAGAAAAAAATCGTACAAGTCATACAATATGTATCGATTTAGTATGCTATTCACGACACTTTGGTCAATATTAATATTAAATAATATCATTGGGTATGAAGCTATATGTAATTGTTCACTTGGAATGTGTTGTTCTCGATGGAATTATTGTGGTACTAGTGTAGAATATTGTGGTATTGGTTGTCAAGCAGGAAAATGTTGGTCAAATGAATCAGGATTAGTTAAACAAAAGCCATCAAATATAAGTTCATTTCATGGACGATGCACTTACTATAATGTACAAGGTTCATATACAGCATGCGGTACACGACATAGTGATCATGAATATATAGTTGCTTTGAATGCTCCTCAGTTTGATTTACATACACCGAATGGAAATCCAAATCGTAATTCATTATGTAATCGAAGAATTCTAGTAAAAGGTCCACGTGGTTCAGTTGAAGTTCGAATAGTAGATAGATGTTCAGGTTGTCCATATGGAGGACTAGACTTATCACCTACAGCATTCAAAGCTATTGCTGGAAATCTTAGAATTGGCGTTGTTCAAGTTTCATGGTATATGAAATAATCAACCTTTACATTAATGTTTGCTTTATGTGAGGATATACACTATAGTAGACTCATATATTGCGCATATTATAAAAAGAGACAATTTATCAAAAAAATTAAAATGACCAATTACGATTCTTAAGGATCAATCTATACGAGCTCAACGAAGTTTATTAATGTCAATCAGAATCTGCTTTTTCCTCTCGATCAATATTCATTTTTTTAGCATTATTTTACCTGAATGTTGATTTTATTACTTTTTATTTCATGATGTTAAAAAAGGCAGTTAGTCACCTATGTCAATGTGAATGCATCACTCATCAGTAGACAAGTAAACAAAATATGTGTATATGAATTAACTACCATTTGATTCTCGTAGATGAGATTGAAATGAACCACGCACTAAAACCCAAAATATATTTTTCTGAAAATATTTGTCAATGACATTCAATGTGATTTCTAAAAAGAATAAAAATGACGATTATAAATCATTTAAAATAAAACAAAAAGTAAGTATAGTAGCGATGATTGACATGTTAAAGAGTAACTGATAGATGAAACTTTTGTTATATTTATGTAATTCAGAAAAACTCAGACGATTGGTCACCTCCAAAACAGTAAAGATCCATACAATTGGCGCATAGTCTTGAAATAAGCCTTTGGCTAGAACAGTTCTATCATCAAAAACTACACAAAAAATGCTGAGCTTTACATAAATAAATCATTAAAATCTAGTAGCAAGATATAAAAACAACAGTCTAGGCCAAGGCGTCTGAAATGATTGCAGCAAAAGTAAACAGCTATTGAGTAGATAATGAAAACTAAACGAAGATTATGCTAATTTTAAGGATAATGGAAGAAAATTAACGAATACGTGTGCTAATTCTGAAAAACATTTGATCTACAGTATCATGGTAGCAATTCTAAATAAAGGCGTGTTGAAACTCGACATGGTTGCTATGTTCAAATTAAGTTGAATAATAAAGAAACAGCTGGGAATAATGATCTTCAACATTTCAAACGGTTTATTATAAACAATACTTTGTTGAATAGTTATTTTTTAACCAACCGATAAATAGATAAACGGATGATGTAAGAAATTCACAAAACACAATAACCGTTGACAGTAGATACTATTCAATTCTTTTGGCAAGTTTCGAATATCTAAGGAGAAGAATTATCAAGCTATTTATCCTGACAAGCACAAAAACTGAGCAATAGAGTGGTATTCTGTATTGCACGTGACCAAGCAAAAAAGTATAATGAATTAGAGAGAAATGATAATTTCTTTACTTCCAATTTCTCTTTGCATTTGCAAAAGAACGATAAAAAACTACAAAATGAATTATATTATTTATTTGTCAGTGATACACGTCTTCTGAATTCATTGTTGCTCAATGAACAAAAAGTATCCAGAATATTGTCTATGCTAGTTTTTCTCTTACAAGAATAAATATTCGAAATTCATACCTGTCGATTTGTTGATATATTAAAAAAAACAACTTTCTAAAATATTTTAGTATTATTGAATTGGTTTGCATGTTTTAAAATATAAATAATCGAGAAATTATTTTGAAAAAGATACAAACAGCAAGTTATTTATTATCGATGACGAATAATACTTAGTTTGACAATATACTTAATTATTTCCAACAAATTAATTAAACAGTACAGATTACAGTCGTACAAAATATTAATCACTATCTTTAGAGAAAGGAAAAAAATTTTTCAGCACAGAATACTTCGTTTACTTCATATTCATTGAAAAGACAGTCAATGCCATCTATAAGCAATCTATGCTATCTTATATTATCATAATTTTTAATGAAATCAATTTTGTTCTGCTCGATTATAACAGCAAAGATGAGATTGATTATGTTCCATTACGATTATGGAAATATCCATCTGATAATCACGCATTTGCTTGCTCATCAATAAACCAAGCCTAACTCAAATTATTAATATTACTTTGAAAATCGCATACGTTCTTTTTATGCTTAAAGTCTATGAATCAATTCTGTGTCCAATATTGAAAATATTTTTTATTCATGGCTTAAAGTTACTGATCAACTGAAAATTGTACATTTTTATTATACAATTTCAATGTTCTTCAATTGAATTTTTACTACGAGTTAATCTTTTTGAATTTAATGTATCGTCATTTATCTATCCAATACTTAAACTAATCGAACATATCGAAAACTATCATATGAACATATTTACTCTTTCCTCAACTTGTTTTGGTTGTGAATCCCTTTTCAAATTATACAATATGATCTGTACAATAATTTTCCTGCTAGTCGAATCATATTAAAAGAAACAATTATTATTTCAGTAAGCAAAAACTATTGATAATTAGTAGCATTTCAAGGTTAGGTAACACATTATAATATATATATATATTGTATGATCTTTCATTTATTAAAGTGTAAGATATCACAAAATCGATACGTGACTAACCTATTTTTAAAGGATAATTGACATATATATAATTTATCTAACAAATCAGTGAAATAAAAATAAAGTTATTGATTATTTTTCTTCTCAATATTTATTGATTTTCATTGACTTAATATTTCACTAATGATTAATTGTACTACATAAATACACATAAACTAAGTGCATTATATAAAGAAAAAAAGTCCAAATTTATAACTTTTATTAATACTTTCTTTGCATGTCGAAAACAGAACGAATGACTATCATCATAAATATATATCACACTTTCTCTTTATTGATTTTCATTTTTGAATAACATCATTTCTTCAATATTTTCTACAACATAAAACATGTCCACTCTTATATCTATTACTATTACTTGTTTTATTTTATTTAGTAAGTTATTAATAGTAAGAAAATAAATAATCAAGATGATTAAATTCTTTAGCTTGGAATCAAATGACTAATGGTCTTATATGCTATTCATGTAACAATTGTAATGATCCATTCAATCCAATTAATGTTCCACCTGATTCATCAACTAACTCTTCAGCTGTTTGTATCGTAAGTTTATGTACTAGTTTTTTTTATTATCTATTTTAGTTGAAATGGTTTGATATTAATTAGAAAACATCGACAGCATATAATACTAGTCGAAATTTAGGAACTGTATGTGAACCATATGGTATTATTGGTAATGGTCGTTGGTGTTGTCGAACTGATCTTTGCAATGGAGCCAAAGAAAATTTATTAAAAAATACTTTTAGTTTTTATATAATTATTATAACACTTATAATCTTTTATTAGAATATTATTCATTTAATTAAAGACATTATTTTATTTTTATTTTTATTTCTATATATATTTATATTATCTTTTAATTAATCCAAGCAATTCCTTTAATTAGATTTTTTTTTTGAAATAAATTCTACTAAATATTTTATTAATGAAATACATTTAAACTTGTAGCTAATAATGAATTCAGATTTTGCATAAATAAAGTAAATATTATTTGGATTGAAAAGATATTTTGATCAGATAAATTTAGGAAAAAGTTTTATATGATAATCTATCAAAAATATGTTTCATATTTATAAATATTCTAATTATGTTTAAAATTAGTAAATTCTATTATCTCAGTATCCTTAGAATGAGTTCGATCTTAAATATAAATTTCCTTGTATATTTGAAGTTATCTTAGCATTATTCATTATTTTTCGTAAGTAACTGAGTTCTCCTGAGTATTATTGATTTTGATTTTTTAGCTTCGTTTTCGATGTTCTTTTTTTAGATTTTCACAATTTCATTAGATTCTAGGCTAATACCTTTCTTTGAAATGTTGCTATACTTTCAAAAACTTTTTCGATTCCTCTAATTTTCTCAAGCCTTTTTTCAAGAAAAATAAAGTACTCGCAATTCAAAATCTGAGCAATTTTTTTCTTGATGATTTATATATGGTTAGATAGAGCTCATAAAACTATGTAAGAAAATGTACTTTTAAAAAATGTTTGCTCTTTTATATAGGAAAAACATCTGATTTTAAGAAAGCACCGTTGACTTTGTTTTTATTCGATTCCAAAAATTTTAAAAATGACCAAAGAGGGTAGAAACGTCTGGATAGATTTTGTTTAGTAGAACAAAAAAAATTATTGCTAGACATCGAAACATAACTATTTGCTCCCTCCGAAATGTGCTCTTTTCATATTAAAAACCATTTACTCCTACAAAATAAATCTGTATCATATTTGTGATTAACGCAAAAAATTGAGTTAGACCATATAGTTCTCATTACAATTCATTTTCTTCATAGAAGTTGCCTGTATCAGGACGAAATTCATGTAACTCGATCCAGACAACTTTTGTGAAGGAAATAAAGATAGTAGACAATTAGAAAGAAAAGAAAAAGGAAAAAAGTTGGTAGAAAATCGTAATAGAGTTTTGTCTAGAAGACGTATTATCCGTAAATGATTAAATTTAAACATCTAAGTCTTTCGCAGTTTGAATGTGAACTTGATTATTGAATATTCAATGTAAACAACTCACGATATAAATTTGTTCTTGAAAAGGTCAACTGAAAACCTTACAGAAAAAAGCAGATTAGAAAAATTGGTAGCATGTGATTCGATGCATATTCATCGCCTCTTTCCAACGGTGGAAACTGCACTTCTCTATCTTATTGTTATCTTATTCAAAATATGTACGTTAAAACGATAAAAATTTAAAATAGCTGGTTGAGGAAAAAATAAATCTGTTGATGATTTTAGATAGCTAATAGAAATGAGTGATTAGCTACGAAACAGATATAGACACTAAACAATATCTTTTTTGAAAAACTACGAATAAATATTATAGCGAAAAAAGAAAGCTATTATTTTCATATCAATTTTATTTTAAAAAATATTTTTTATGTTTAATAATGTCAAAAATAATTGATAGGACGCGTGTTTCATCTAACTTTAATATATGAAAAAGTCATAAGTTCTGTATATTTCAACATGAATAAATATCATAAATCAAAATGATATTAAAAAAAGAACGATAAATAATATTATCTATATAGCTCAAGTCCTTTATATATTATTCTTCAATCCTTAAAATTCAAATACAAAAGCAAAAAAAAAGATATTTACATACATTATTTCAACTGTCAAATTCTTTTTTTTCTATTTATTACTCTGCAATTGTATTTCAATGATAGTAGAGGAAAACATCCAAATCATTATTGAAATTGTTTTCTGGATTATTATTATTGTAGGTAGTATATGTTATGGATTTTATCGACGACATCAAGCAAAATTTCGTATTCGTAATAATCTTACAAATGTAATTACATCTCAAACTCGACCACTTATTATCTATCATGTTCCTACAGTTTCTGTTTAAAATTGAGTACGATTTTTTTTTTAATAAAGTTTATCAAAGAAAATTTTCTGATAATGTTTGTAATAGTTTATTTTGTATGATTCCTTCTGAAGCTTCAATAGTGCCTGATTATTGTGAATATTAAATATATATGAAAATTTTATAATTGTTGATTTATATAAATGTGATGCAAATTATATTTGTATATGTTATTTTATTTGGTATGCTTGAGTTTGAAAGATTTTTATGTAATATTGTATAATTTTATTTCTAAAACTTTAATTGAAATTAGCAATAGTCTTCAATTTTTTTTAGAAAAAAAATATAGATAATTTGATATTTAATTGTCAATATGGAAAGTTAAATATGATTGGATATATGATGAGATCATTTTATCACGTTTATTAGGAATATTTTAGTATTTGTTGGTGTTATATATCATAGAAAATATTAAATTATTTGTCAGTAAATAATATTTAATAGGTGAAATAATTGTAATATGATCGTTTTCTTTGAATAGAGCTATGTAGTAGACAAATTTATGGTTTATTTTATTCTACTTAAATCAAATGCACAAGATTTATATGTAATAACGGGTACAAAAATATGATTATCTTTCGAGATATTTTATTGTAGGTGTTTAAATTATTCAGTGAATAGTCTTACATGTTATGTATGTAATCGATGTCAAGAACCATTTAATTACTAGTGGTCTATAGTGTTGTCAATCTGATTATTGTAACGATGCAACAAAAGTGATTTTAACATCAACAACTTGCATATGGTTGGGTTTGATCACGGCGATTTCAATCAAATTTTTCTAAGATGAAACTGAAATAAAAATATTTCGTGTTCTTTTCAATATCTATATTGTGCAATATGAGTACTTTGTAATATTAACATATTGTATAAATTGAATTTAAAAAAAAAGAATTTTAATAAATATCTTTTGAAAAACTATTGAATGAAGGATAGTTCAATATATTCAGTTTACACTCTAGACCAATGATTTATCCATTAAAATTAATAAAATCAAGGTTTAATATTGAATTTAATTATGAAAGAGATAGAGACTTTTGATATTTAATTCGATTCAACTTCGAACTGATAATTTTATAAAATTCTTGTAAAAATCTTTGTATAGGATCTGGACAGTTAAAGTGGATGAGAACCGAAAAATTCTATATAAGCAGCAAATCTTTGATGCATTTTAATTAATTCTTTACGTTCATATGTAAAATTTGCACCAAATCTTGAATAAAAATCTTCTTCAATCATTTACTTTGTTCTTAATTAGAGCTCTGTCTCAAATCGGATTTTAAAACCTACTAAATGCTCCTTTAGACAGGATAACTTGAACGATTTCTTGGCACTATTGATTTAGAATGCGTGTCACACTGAACCAAACCTGGAGTACGTGATGGTGAATTTGTCAAGTTTCCAAAGGTGACCTAACGGAGTACTCTACCACTTAATACCATTAAGTAGCTATACGATTCGTAAACAATTGTCCTAGACCCCTTTATATAAAACATATAATCGTCATTGTTTGCCTGTCATCCATTCAGCTCTATGCGATCAAGATTAATTGTATAAGAGGTATTGTGTTAGAAAAGAAACGTACCAAGCAGTGTTTCTGTTGTATACTAGCTGATGGTATCAGATCATAACTACTGATGTATGAATGAAGACTTCAGAACATGAAATGAAAAACTGGATAGGTTACAATAATGCTTATAGAATAGGTTTTAACCACGAATAAGCTGTTTAGAAGAAGTTTTTGAACAGTATATCTGGAGTCAGCAAGACATAAGGAATCTGAAAAATGTGTCTTCGAGGTGAAAATAATAGATTGAAGCAGAGTAACAAATCATTTTCTAAAAAGGAGGGTTTTTCGCCAATGTTGAGATTGTTGCTGTATTATGCATTTTTCTCCGCAAATCTTCACGTAATTTGAAAAAATAGGTGACACTTGTAATCAGTGTCATATGACGGATCAGCATCTATATGAAAGTCTAAAATTTTTTTTGTTCCACAAACTTTGAGTTAGCAGCAGGTTATTTTATTTCTATTTAATGTCACCCCTTAGTAAAATGAAACTATCCTGAATAATAAAAAAAAAGTTTGAGATTGTATTATATGATTTGTTTCAGTGAAGTTAAAATTTCTTACAATGGAGACGTTTGTGTTGTCAGTTAAATCGGCTAGACATTCGGGTAAAATGGAAGCTCTGATTGTCAGTCATTGGCTTGCCTAGGGGAAGTATTCAATTTTTGCGGTAATCACGATTTTAATATACAGAAATATTAGGATTATTTACACTAGTTTTCTATCAAATAAACTTAGTATTTCAATGGTAAGTGTTAAGAATTTGCCCGAAATTTTCTCAATAACATTAATATTAAATTAGTTTCGTTCTCTTCTGGAACTAAAATTTGTATCGAAATGAAAACTAAGATCTATATGTTTGAAAATTGGCTTGTACGTATAATTTGAAATGGAAGTGTATTGATACATCAATTGTTGGTAGTCTATCAATCATTTCTTTGAAATTGATGCTAAGCAATCACAAAGACATATACTATGGAAGAATTATTCTTTTTCGTTCATTGCTATATCTACTGAGTAAAAAGGTTTATGTGATCAAATTAAAACGTCAATTTATTGAACAAAGCTAAACATTTTCTCTATATGGCTCAAACTGAATCTGGATCTTGAAATTCTATAACAACATTGGATGACGTTTTTGCTGCAACATGATTATTCAAAGTTCTCAAGTCATTTAAAAATAGCTACTTTAGTCAATCGTATGTTTATGAGATTCTTGAATTTGAAGATGAATACAATGAAATGACCGATGAAATGGATGATTACAATTAAAATGATCGTTTTACATTAGAAGAAATAGAAAATATAATCGAATGAGTTGACCAATATCCGAATGCTAAATTTGCAACTATTTTCTATTATTTTAGAAAATTAAAAAATTTATTTTTAAGGAATTTTATCTCAAAAGAATAATGGAAAAAGAAACCGCGAATGAGACTAATCTTGAAGTTTATGCAATTCAAAAAGCAAGAGAACTAAATTGGGATACATTTAAGGCAAGCAAATCATTTATCAATATTTTTCGAAGGGAAAACAGAATATCATCAAGAAGACATAATAAAATTATTACTAGAACTAAACCAAACAGACACGTATGCAGTTTAAATGGTATTAACTTAATCCTGGTGATGATGGTTTAACATTTTTACTCAAGCATAAATTACTCATAACGTAACAAAACCTAATTGAAAATGGTTTGTTCTAGATCTAACTGATGATTTTCTATCACAATTCAATCGAATATTGATTCCTGGTGATTATTCAACGAATTCAAATGTTATGAATGCTTCGTAATGGTCAAATAAATAAATGGTCTTTAAGTTTAAAATATATAGTTTTGATATTTATTATCTAAATGAGGGCGAAGCTATTGAATCATTACTCAATTCAAACTTTATATTTATAAATGTCTGTTTATATACTACAAAAAAAGACTTGGCGCTTATACAGATGATGATGCAATAAGATTTAATAAAATTAAAGTATTAAATACACTTATGTAAAGGTTCAAAAATATAGAATTAAAATACTCGTCAATTATTCTATTTGGGTTTAGCCGAAATATCAACTATTCCTACTAATCTGATAGTCACACTTCATCACTTAAAAAACATAACAGTGGATGTAACTGTAACTCATTCTAGGATTCTCATTATCAATGAGATATCGTAAAAAAATTACGAATATATAAGACTCATTCCTTTCAAAGACAAACATACGGAGTGAACAGTCATCTAATATCGTAGATAGATTATAAAAATATCACCTAGAACACAATGAAAACAAAACAGATGTAACTGTAATTCATTTATGTTAGACTGGTGAGACAATATTGAATACCATCGTATTGCAAAATGATAAAACAATATCAGTTTATTCTATTGCTGTAGAGTGTGTACATGAGAGGTAAACTATTAGATGTTGTGTGAGTAAGAAAAATTTGTATTTTTTCCTGATTTCTATCTATCTAGGAAACAATAATACCAGTGATCATTTCTTTTATTGACTAGTTTATTTTTTGGTTCTCTTTACATTTTCTGTTATTTACATAATTTTAAATTTCTTCATATCGTCTTCATGCTGAGTAAATGGTTTTGTTTATCGCCATGTGAATATCTCAAGATTGTTTTAAAGTTTTGTATATTAATAATACTGATCAAAATCCAACAACAAAATTTGATTATCCAAAAAAGATTTGTGTATCCATTTTAAGATATGCTATTATTGATGTCTGCTCACTTTAAAGGCATTTTATAATTGCAGGACTAGATTGCAATTATCTTGAGAAATTGGTGAACAAATTTGCTAGCATACTAGAAGAATTTTCTGTTTCTATAAGGATGTATAGTAAAATCGACTATTGCATTAGGTTTTAGTTAATAATTTCTAATGATATAATATTTCGGAAACAATGTTGATTGCATCAAATGGATGTTTTATATTACACAGTATATGTAAATAGTTGGAAAAAAAATACTGTGTATGTTTTATTATTTTTTCTATCTTTCCTTTTTTAATAGGAAGAAAATGCTGATGCGTGACTTTTTTTTCATATACGAATATTTAATCGTATATCGAAGAATGACGTTTTTAGAAACAGATTTTACTGAATTGATACAGAACGCAAGATTTACTTCGTATATGTAAAATTAGTCATTAGGAAGTGACTAATATAACATCTAAATATATACATATATATACAAAAGAGCTTGGAGGATTGATGTTTGGATTTTAGGAATGTGTATAATGATATTTAACAAGTTTATTTTACTAATTGTGTTCGAAATGCTTTAAATTCTTCTTAGAATAGTTTTCTTTTAGATAAAGTTTTGCCATGTACATTGTTAAATAAATGGTGAAAATGCAAGATATTGATGTATCAGATAGTAATAGTGTGCTTGAAAACGTAAAAATACAATCAAGTACTTCAACTATTTCAGAGACGAAACAAAAGTAAGTAAATATTTTATTTTTACATGAAACTGATAACTTTCTAATTATCAATTATTATTAGATTATATATGTTCGATTTTCTTTTTTTCTATAGTGTTCAGTCAATTATCTCTACGGAGATTAAACAACAACAAAATCAATATGATACAAAAGTTGATTTATCAATTATCGATAGCAATCAAAAATTTTCTCAATCAGAAATGAATAATAGAATGATTAAAATGCAACATATTAGACGTTTAGTAAGTAAAATGATGACTGTCAATTTAATATGAAACTAATTGTATTCTAGTTTCATTATGCATCTAAACTGGATTGGTTGTGTATGTTCTTGGCTACCTTTGTTAGTATTATTCATGGTGCTACTTTACCGATACTACTGATTATTCTTGGAAATGTTACTAATTTATTCACAAATCATTCTTCAGATCTTTGTAATTTGAATTTTACATTATTGTCTCAATTGTATTGTCCATCGTCTGTTATTCTCGATCAATCAAATATTCAAGATCTTTATCAGTAAGATAACAAAAAAGGAATATTCTATGAATTCTCTTTTGTCTATTTTAGACTATGTAATCTTACAGGAATAAATATTAGTCAATTATCTTCCAATTTTTCATCACAAGTTGGACAACAAAGTGCTTATATAGTTGGTGAGTTTAACTGAATAAATATAACTTATTCATAAAAAAAAATATCTAGTTATCGGTTGTGTTGTTCTATTGTTTGGTTATATTCAATTTACTTTATGGACATCAGTGGCTGAAAGGCAGACATTTCGAATGCGACAAGCTGTCTTTGGTTTACTAATAAACAAGGATATTAGTTATTTTGATAGCCATAATATTGGTCAAATGAATCTTGTATTGACGGAGTAATAATAATGGTTTTTTTTTCAATTGAATCTAACAGTATTTTTCACATTTAATTCTATAATTATATTTATCTAGGAATATTGATAAAGTTAAAGATGGTATTGGACATCATTTGGGTTCTGTTATACAATGTCTTTCCACTTTTATCAGTGGTTTCATTGTTGGATTGATTAAAAATTGGAAATTATCACTAGTTTTATTATCATTTTCACCAGTACTTGTAATTTTTCTTTTGATTCTGTCAAAAGTATGTCCTACTAAATACGATTAATTATCAATATAGATTGTTTTTACTTAGGTTATGTCTAAAATGACCAACCTGGAATTATCTGCTTATGCAAAAGCTGGTGCAATAGCTCAGGAAGTTCTTTCATCAGTGAGAATGGTTTTTGCATACAATGGCACCGATCATGAATATCATCGGTAAATTTTCACATGATGACTGTATGCACTTTATTGTTGTATGCGTTTAAGATATACTCAACATTTAACTGCAGCTAGAAAAAGTGGCATACGCAAAGGAGCTGTCTTTGGTATCATGATGGGTTTCATACGTCTTGTCATTTTTATTATTTATGCTGTCGGTTTTATTTATGGTACTCGTTTGATTTATGAAGAAAATTCTAATATTGGTAACATCTTTGTGGTAATTATTTTATTTTTTGTTCTGTAGTATTTTATTTAAATAATATTTATTTATTAGGTTTTCTTTGCAATTTTCATCGCCGTTTTTTCTCTTGGACAGGCGACAAATGCACTACAATATCAAAGTAATTTTTTTTGAGAATATCAGTTATTTCTTTTTAAACATTTATATCGTTCTTTAGATGAAGCTGTCTGTGCGGTAGATTCCATTTCCAGATTATTGGACATAGTAAGAACAATTGTTATATTTTTTAATATTTTATATATACAATTCTTCATTTTTTTCACTGAAGGATATAGTCACAGAAATAAAACATGAGACAGTATCCAATAATAAACCGAATATTTATGGTAATATCGTCTTCAATAATGTCAGCTTTGTTTATCCGTCTCGACCAAATGTAAGAGTTCTGTCAGATCTCACATTTGAAGTTCAACCTGGTGAAACTGTTGCAATCTTAGGTTCGAATGGGTCCGGAAAAGTGAGATAGTAATACTTTCTATGATTATTTAATGATAATATTGTCCTTTTTAGAGTAGCTGTATACAACTGTTACAGGGATTTTATCAGGCAACAAATGGAACAATATTTATTGATGGAATACCATTAGATATATATGATATTCAATGGTTAAGACAGAACATGGCCGTTGTTAATCAAGAAATCGTTCTATTTTCTACGACTATTCGTCAAAATATTATGTATGGAAATTCAAATGCGACAGAAAATGATCTAGAAGAAGTAGCAAAACTTACAAATGTCGATCGAATTGTACAGAAATTTCCTGAAGTAAATATGCTCATTAAAATTTTCAATTTATTTAAAGATTATCTTTTTAAGACTAACCGAGCGAAACTATATCATTTCTTATTTCAAAACAATTTTCATACTAAGAAACATTTATTATATTAGACATCTTACCCCTTTCATTTGAGGATAACTTGTGAAAATGAAACATCAAAACTTTTAATCTTAGAAAGTTTCTAAATTAAATTCTAATACCATCTTATTTTAGGGATATGATACTATTGTAGGTGATAGCAATGGTCATCAATTGTCTGGAGGAGAAAAACAACTTATTTGTCTTGCTAGAGCATTAATCAGTCGTCCAAAACTTCTATTCCTTGACGAATTTACCAGTGCTCTAGGTTGGATAATTATACTCAAACTTTAATTTTGTAGTATATTCGTTCGTTCATAGATAATGAAAATGAATCAGCCGTAGTACAGGCTGTGACACAATCATCACAAGGTTGTATTTTTTTTTAAATTTTTATTTTATTATATATTTCCAATTGAAATAATTCTAGATCGAACAACTATTCTTGTTACTCATAGAATTTCCACAATTCGATATGCAACTCGAATTATTGTTATGCAAGATGGAAAAATAGTGGAACAAGGTACTCATGAAGAACTTATGAAATTACAAAATATCTACTATAAAATGACAACCAATGATGAACGGTATCATCAAATGGAGAACAATAATGAGAGTAAAACTTCGAGTATATATAACGTTTTTTAGTAAAATACACAATTATATAACTCCTGTTTGTTAGGTATACAAGAAAATTACATAAACCAGATATCAATTACGCAAAATAATGAAATAACTGCGGTAATTTATTTATTATTTTTTAAGTATCGATCATTTTCATTGTTTACAGCAATGTACTGATGATAAGGTTTCATCACCTGTTTGGTATATGCTTAAAATGAATCGATCAGAATGGTTATACATTCTATTTGGTTGTATAGCCTGTTTTTGTACTGGTGGTTTTCAACCATCAGTAGGTGTAATAATTAGTAAAATCATTGCAGTAAAAATATGAATTTGTATTCTTTTTATCAAAAATCGAATATGTTTTTACATAGGTCTTTCAATTGTGTAGTATAGAGGAACAGAAACGTATTATACAAATTTATGTAGTGATATTTTTTATCTTTGCAATTCTAATATGGATAACCGTTTTTTTACAGGTACGATAAGCCTTATTTTTTTTTCCTCACTAATTATGTGTGTCAAAAAATAAAACTTTTTATTTGGAAGAATTTTCTATTTGCATGCTCTGGTGAAGCATTAACGAAACGTATTCGTTCGAAAGTCTTTCAAGCCTACCTAAGTCAAGACATAGCTTGGTTTGATGATCCCAGTCATAATCCTGGATCTCTTTCTCTACAATTATCATCTGAAGCTGCGGCTGTTCAAAAAGTACATATTCTTCTAATATGTCAATTTTAAAGTTTGTTTTACTTCTTTTATAGATTACTGGTATACATACTGGAACAATTCTAGAAGCTATCGGTAACCTAGGCATTGGAACTATTCTATCATTCATCTACGGATGGGAATTAACACTTGTAATGATTGGCTTTTTACCATTTCTTATGATTACTAGTTTTCTTAATATGAAATTGGAAGATAAATTTTCAAAAAAAGACTTTATAATATTTAATAAAGCATCTCAAGTATGTGAAATAAATTATTTGGCAAAATATTGATGTTCACTTATGCTCTATTGAATTTGTAGCTATCCATGGAAGTTTTCAAAAATATTCGTACTGTTCGTCAAATGACTAAGGAGAACTACTTTATAACTTATTACAAGAATTTACTATTGAAACCTCATCGGTTTGTAATATCTTATTCAAATATTCTGTTAGAAAAAATGTCATATTTTATTTTCTAAGATCGACTTACAGAAGAGTACATATGACTGGATTTTTATTTAGCTTTTCAAATGCAATAGCTTTTTTCGCAGAAGCTGCTCTGACAGCATTTGCTGTATATCTTATTGAGAAAAAACGAATAACATTCGAAGATGTTTTAATGTAAGTTAACTATTAAAAATTTGATTTATATTGTTTTGTACGTTTTACAGAGTTTTTAATTGTATTTTGCTTGGTAGTCAAGCAGTAGCACAAACTGTTTCTATGTAAGTATATATCTAATCTTTATCGATTTCTTTTTGAAAAGAAATCGATAAAGATTAAAGCAAAAAATTTACTAATTCGTTAGAGATAATTTCTAATTTCTTTTGCTTAAGGTCATCTGATTATGGAAAAGCACTATATGCTTCGAAAAATATAATTAAATTATTAGAACGAAAACCTGCAATTAATAATAATTCCAATCAAGGACTAAAACTAGTATATTTTATTTTTATATGATGTTTTGAATGATTTTTTTTCTTGAAGGCTAATTTTAAAGGCAGTATTCAATTAAATGTCAAATCTTTTACGTATCCTACTAGACCAAATGTATCAGTATTAAAAAATCTACAATTGAATATTCAAGCAGGTATATTAAAAACAATAATATCTATTTCAAACTTAGTATATATATATGTTCGATTTCTATTCTAGGACAAAGTATCGCTCTAGTTGGTACGCATCCAATATTAAATGATAATTTAGTTCGTATATTTATTTTGATAATATAGGAAAGAATGGATGTGGAAAGTCGACTATTATGCAATTGTTACAACGTTTCTATGATGTTTTCGATGGACAGTTGGTAAGAATCGTTTTTTCTTTTTAATTCAAAAATGATACGAAATGAAATTTAGCTTATTGATTCAGTTGATTTTCGACATCTTAATTTACAATGGTATCGTACTCAAGTTGGGTATTTAAATCAAACACCTGTGCTTTTCAATGTAACTATTGCAGAAAATATTGCATACGGTGATCTATCCCGTTCAATTCCAATTGATGAAATCATTAAGGCAGCAAAAGATGCAAATGCTCATTCTTTTATAAATAATTTACCTGAAGTAAATAATATATGTTGCACTCTGTTTCGTTACTATATAAATATATCCAAATATTTGATTTGTAGAAATATAATACAGTGGTCGGATCGAACGGTGAACATTTATCAGGTGGGCAACGACAAAGTATTGCTCTCGCTCGACTTCTCATTCGAAATCCTCAAATTTTATTGCTTGATGAATGTACTAGTGCTATGGGTGAGTTGATCACTTTCTAAGATAATAATATAATACTTCATATTATCTATTTTTAGATAGTACAAACGAGATAGTAAGAAATTTTAAATATATATATTTATTTCTTGATAACATTTTTTTAATTTTAGACTACAGAAATTCTTTTAGATCAGATGAAACAAAATCGAACATCTATTGTAATTGGTCATCGTTTGTCTGCCATACGCAATGCTGATATAATTTATGTAATACATCATCAAGGGCACATTGTGGAATCAGGAACACATGAAACATTGATGGCCGCTCGTGGCTACTATTACAAATTAGCATTCGAACTGATTCAATAATTATTGTTTTTTATGAGATATTTGTTCGAAATTTTCCTCATAAACAGTCAGCACAATCGGAATTGCAGTTGGGTATAGTTACAATAAATAAATCGTACTTTAATAAAATTTTGTTGCAGCTATCCACACTATATACTTTTGTTGATTAAGATTCAAGTCATTTATATCAAGAATTAAAAGTACATACAGTTCTCTATAAAACTACTCTGTATGAGGTCAAAAGAAGAAACGCACAAAAAAACTAAATTATTTAACTACAATGAAAAGGCAATGTAGTACTAATGAGCTAGAAAAATATCTCCCGAAAACCCGATCGGCTCAGAGGAGTTCATGAGAAAAAATTGAGTAACGTTAATTTATCAGAATGAAAAAGTAGTAAACCAATATTCATATCCTAAATTTTATAAGCAAAAGTAGTAAGACTCTATGACATCTATTGCTTCATCAGAAGCAATCCCTTCTTTCAACCACTGTAATGGAGAATTTCTTATATCGTTTCATTACAATACGTCATATTATTCGTCCTATATAGCAAATATTCAGTTTATGAGATTGTTTAAAGAGGTTGTTTCTATCATACACAAAAATAATAAAGAAAATAATAAGTTTAACATACGGAAAAAAATGTTTATGAGTATTTATTTCTCAGAAAATCCGGAATAGTTTATATTACAAATACAATTCGTCTTGAACATTGTCTGATTGCATTTTAAATATAATATATATGATAACATACATTAATATGATAACGAAACCAGTACTTGTATACAATTGTTCGATGCACATCCGATAACCTGCTGCAACTGCCAAACTTATACGTGATCTTATAGTAGGGCAAGGTACAATTGAAGATGGAAGAGGACATGCATGTAAATCTTTATCTTTTTCATCTAATATATTGAAGACTGAACATACAGTAGAATTCATGTTATTAGCAAAACATTCTAATATATATATGATTCCCTTATGAAATCGATTACCCCATTGTTTACTTAGTCCAGGATATGTGAATGTAGTGACCAAATGCAGTTGTTCATCGTAAATGCAAACATAATTCATGTGTGAGGAAGTATCTATTGATATATAATCATAATGAGCAGTCATAATACGTAAATCTTTGATTTTCAATTTTCCATATTCAGTTTTTATTCGTGCCTTTCCATTTGATGATGTCATAATAGTTGGTGGTTTTACTAATACATTAAATTTCTTTGCATTAAGAAAATGCCATCCCATATCTTCACTATTATTTTTATGAAGCTGTTTTGATGCTTCTTGGGCAAGGTACCATATAGATAAATCTTCTTCGATCTTCTGTTCCCAAGCCAATGGTGCAGATGCCAAAACACAATCTTCATCATCAATAGGAGGTTGTGCGGACTGACGAAGATTTGTTGCACACCAATTCAGTGTCCAAACTGGAAATTGTGGTCGTACTTTTCTTATCCAAATTGATATTATCAAACCAGCAATACTCAACATTCCTTGGACTGTTGTCGAATGTTTCTTTGCATAGGCCAACATTTTTGTTGTAGTTTCTCGATCAAATTTCTTGAACAAACCTATCATCTGCCCTTTTCTAGATGATACAGAATATTGAACGCTATTCTCATCAGAATCTAACTCTTGTGATGGTAAATAATTATGATTAAAATTGAAGAAAGGTGCTTGATTTATTGGATTTCGAGCAAAGACATCAATAAATGATCGTCTATCTGCTATTGAAACAGCTTCGTAATTTGTACAAAGAGACATTTGACCTAAATAATTGTAAAATGTATCAAGTGCTTTAACAAAGCCTAAACCATCCAATCCTATGTGATTAACTACACCGAAAAGTTGATATTGACCTTGATTATCAAATCGGCATTGAAGAAAAGTAAGTGAAATAGTATGATCACGTGATTGATTAGCAAAACTAATAAGTTCATCTTCCCAGTCCTCTGTAATACCTTCTATCCATGTTAAAGGAAGATTGCCAGTTTCTTCTTCGACTAGCCATATTTTATCGTCAATGCTCATGGTACGTAGGCGGAAGTATGGATGGTGTTGACGTAAAAGTTGTAAAGCTTGACATATCATAGCATTAGTTAAGTTCTCACATTCGAGATCACAATAAAAACTAATACTCGTATCGAGATTTTCGTTGATGTCAATAGGACGTTTAAAAGGTATGTTTTCACTTTCTGTCATTGATTGATGAAAAATCTCAGTGTACAATGTTTAGATTCAGTTCTCTAAAATGAGAAAAAAAGCATAGAGTCAATTAAACTTTCTTTTTTAGTTCTACAACACATTTCAATATTTCTACGTCATCAAATTTGTCTTGCTAATTCTATATAAATATACTACGAAAAAATATCATAAAAAACCCTGTTGCAAATGTAAGAAAGAAGACTACAGAAATAGATACATATACGTCTGCTGAGAATTAAAAGCTTTTTCCATCTAATTAGGAACATTTCATATAAGGGAAGAATTATTCATACAAATTTCTATTTTTCGACGCCATTTTCGAGGAGAACCTTCAAATTTCCTTCCTTCCTACTTTTACTCATAAGAGACGTAATTTTAGTCACTTCCTCATAATAAATTACCTTTTTTGCGTAGTAAATCTTGTATTCTGCGTCAATTCAATATAGTGAGTAATATATTACAATCTTCTATTTTAATATCTAATTATAGTGTGGATAAATGAAAAACGTCAGGCCCTGTCATTTATTTTTAATTAATACATATAATTATCTGCCACCAACGCAATAGTTTTTTTTAACTATGTACAGTACAAAAAATTGGTCACATCGGAAGTAAATATGATTTGCTAAACTAAATGACTTTACACTCGAAATGTTTCATATAAATAGTCATACATTTTTGTAGCTGTTACTCAATTAGTGCAGGTGAATTTAAATTGGTATTAGCGCAAGTAACTAAAATGTAAGTAATCCTTCTTTTAGATTTTAAATAACATAATAACAAAGATTATTTTATAGTTCTAGCCAAAGCAAGCAGAAATGGCTCTCGCTTTTCTTCGTCAAGCCATCTACGGCAAGGATGTGAACCAAGAATATGTTTCAAAACATCGTTCACCACCGAAACCAGTGAGTGAGGCTGAATGGAATGCATCTGAAGAAAAGTTTTTCAATGATATGTCCGGTGGATTTACTCTTGTTGAAACACCACCTGAAGATATGGCTAAGATCGAAGAATTGCTCGAAGTTAAATCAGGTTTTTTCACGTCACCCTATGTGATCAAAACGAAACAAGAATATTGTGAAGAATGTGGTCGTTGCAACAGCTTTCTTGATGTTGTTACTACTGGTCTTCGTGTACACAAGCCAGCTTTTCTTGTTGATGTCTTTACAGGCAAATATGGTCATATTCTCAACTCACAAGAACATCAAGTGTGTATCTGTTATGGATGTGGAACTCAATTACCCAGTGATGCAGCTAAATACTCGGCACCCAAGCCATGTTCCGATCTGACCAAGCCACGTGCATACTACACCTGGCGATTTTAGACTGCAATAGCGAGGCTAACATCATCGTTTCTTTAATCAAGATGAAAACTTAAACTTTGTAAAACAAGAATAATATTTCACTTTTCTCTCATGATCTAATATCTCAAATGTATTATTTTTAACAATGAAAACTAATTATTTCTCTCAATAAATAAATTGTATCAATATTCAGACTTCTTGTACTAGTCGGAAAAACCGGTCCATATACCACGAACTTGTATACGAGTTATAACTCTTCTTTCTGCTAACGAAAAAGTTTCGCTAACTAATTAAAAGCTTGAAAGTACATATTTTGTCCTTAAGTAGGACTTCGTTAGTTTATAATCACCGTGAAATTTGATAGAAGCATTCTATTTCTAGTCAGTTTTTGACATATGATTTACATTTTGTCAACAAAATCTCTATTCTTGAATTTTGATCGAAAATCTATCCAATACACAATGTTTTAGAAGTTATCGATCTAATTTCTATAAGATAAATTTTCCAAAGAAGAATTTTCTCTTAGTTTCATTTGATATTAATAAAGAGAATGCCATAATTTCAAACTCAATCGAAAATCAATTTTAATGATCAAAGATGATTTAATTTCAACAAGCAATAACGAGACACATTTTTAGTTTCTGAAATAGTCCAACATCAATTCAAATACAGCAAAATTAGATTTATTTCTATTACACATTATTCGTTATTTTGTCAAAATAATTCATTAAAGAGAAAATGACAGTAAGTATATGGATGGAAACACAAATTTTGAAGTTTTTTAGTAAAACATACGAGATTGTGCGTGAAAATGCTAAAACGTTATCTGTGTGTACTTGCAAAATAGTGAGATATTCTCTAAATTCTGTATATCAACACAAAAGAAGTGTATTTATGAAAGCTAATACTGAATTGATTCTGTGTTTTCCTACTTTATATTCTACTTGCTGCTTCTTGCAAGAATTTAGTTTTTCTATCGAAGCGTATTCATTTATTTTCTATCCTTTATTACTGTTGGTCTCAAATATGAAAGAAATAAAATCAGATTTTTTTTGATTTAAGATTGATTTTAATGAGAAAAATCTATTTTATCTCTGTTAGTTAGATTTTTATAAAACTTGTGCGTGTTCATGCATGTCCTCGCAAGGAAAAATATAAAACGTGTAAATGCGTAAACTTCCATACAGGCACTCACGAATATAGTAAACTCTGACCCGTTCACACATGCTAAATAATAATGATTCATGTGTGTACACGTAACGATAATACTGCATTTACATACGTTTTACAGACTTTTCCATTTGACTGCGTAGCTTAGTTTTCAAATTGATTGTTGCAAATAGTTTTGATTATGTGACAGATACTACTCACTGTATGCGATAATGAGCATAATCGTAGACTCGATTAAGAATTTGTCTTTTTCTGCGGAATCACAGTCATTCTTCCATATTTCATAACATTCCAGATCACATTTTGTAACCTCTTCGTAATCGATAGTTATTGGTTTTCACTTGTTATATATCGTATCCTCGATTTACCATGTTTCCTTCTTAGTTATATTTACTTTTTTGCTTATTATTTATATATGAGTTTTTTTTTGTGTTATCCATTCAAGCGCAACATTATTTCTTCCTCTCATCATACCTGACGTCAGTTTGCGTAATTAACCCTTTCATTACTGAAATTTCCTTTCGTTCTTTACGAAGTCGAAAAAATTCAAATTTCGCTCTCTCTTGCGTTCTGCTCTCGATGATCAGCTGAACACGAGTTATATATTCGTTCATTCAGTGCGAAAAATAGATTTTTGTAAGAAGAATACACTATATCATGTGAACACACAGATGATGTGCATCATGGAAGAAGATATCAGAACGCAAAAAATTTTCTTTGCGTTCTTCATGTCATCTACGAGATGACATGCCGTAATGAAAGGGTTAATACGTAACATTTATTATGAGACATGAATCATTCGTGGGTTAGCGTGGGAAAAATATGTGTATCAGAATATGACAATTAATTAAATTTATTTTGTTGAATGATTCATTCTATCCGAATTAAGTTGGAGCTATTAGCAAGGACGAAAACGGCAGATTTTAGAATTCTGTACATAAATGAAGTTTCATGCACTCTACTAGTTAGTATACACTTTTTCTTCATTCAAATATGATTATTTGATTTAATGAACAAGATACATGAAACTATAAAAATTCATTCAGAAATCAGAAGTGGTATGACTACAATATCTTTTAGATGTTCAAATACAATCATGTATCACTGAGAAAATAAAGTGAAAAGTAAAAGAAATGTAAACTTCTATAATTAGTTGAATGATATCTAACCATTGATTAATACTTCACGAATTTCCTTCTGAGAACTATCGCTGAGCACATATACATACACAGAACAGCTATATAATAGTGTCACTCAGGCCATACGATTAGGGGGGGGGGGAGAAGGGGAGGGACATCCCCCCCTAAATTTTTTCTTGCACTTTGCCTTTCTCCCTGAAAATTTTCTCAGGATATATATTGACGTATTTCAATGTTTTAATTGGAGCAGATCCATCAGAAATATATGAAAAAGAAAGCAGTCTCATGGTTTTCCAAAGAGAAACACCCGCTTTCTCTCAGAGAGAAAGTAATTTATCAGCTTTCCAAAGAGAAAGCAGTCTCGTGGTATTCCAAAAAGAAATGCCCATTTTCTCTCAAAGATAAAGTAATTTATCAGTTTTCCAAAGAGAAACAGTCATTTTCTCTCAGAAAGAAATCAGTTTTCCAAAGAGAAACAGTTATTTTCTCTTAGAGAGAACTCAGTTTTCAAGAGAGAAAGCAGTTTATCAGTTTTCCAAAGAGAAATCAGTCTCGTGGTTTTCCAAACAGAAACACCCGTTTTCTCTCAGAGAGAAAGTAATTTATCAGTTTTCTAAAGTTAGAAATCGGATGATTAAAGATGTATTGTACTCCAATGCATTATAAACATGTAGGAACTGATCAGAAAATATATGAAAGAACAGATGAACCACTATTATCTTTTCGAAAACTAAAAAACGATTTACCACAAGTGCGTACTATAATAGAGAGTGTAAAGAATGGTATCAAACGAAATAATAACAATGAAAAAATGGATGATGAACTTTGTCTGTTAGATATTGTTAAATATATTACGGCCAATGCACGATATTTAATACCTGAATGATTCAAGTTTTACTAGATTTTAGTAACTCTTTCAATAGGATCTAATGAATGTGAGCGCAGTTTTAGTGCTCTCAAACGAATCAAAACAAGGCTAAGAAACAGTTTGTCAGAATCAGTATTAGAAACTGCTGTTAAATTCACAATATTAAAACCAAATGTTAGCGACAATGATTTGAATATGGTTGTGAAAAATTTCTACATCAATCGCGGTCGAGCAAAAGCGCGCAATATCAAAATATATGTTCAAGAGAATGAAGACAATAGTGACGATGAAATTGACTAAATGGAAGAGCAACCGTTTACAACAACAATCCTTTTTGAATAGTAGATAAGAACAGATTTTTGTATTTTACAATAATAAACTTATTTTCATCTCAGTTTTTATACTACTGTATTAGTGTAAATCAATAGTATGAGAGATAGAAATACTCATACTTGGTAGTAGACACCAAGAAAGTTTGAATTGAGAGCTATATTTTGGGTTTTAAAAAAGCAGATGCAGTCGTTTCTCTTTGGCTTTGGGAGACTTTCTCCCTGAATTTTTCCCCCTCCTGAAGAAAATGAAACGAAAGCTCTGGTGTCACTGACAGCTATACTGCAAAGTTTCTAGAGATCCCACTTTTCAATTATTTGGTTTCATCTATTGTCCAGGCGTGATCTAAAATAGTTTACATTCTCCAATATAATTATGAAAAGTATTCAAGATACCTATGAAAAATACATTCTACATTCATATACTGTCTTCTTACGCTTTCTATAGTGAATAAATGAGAATGGTTAATAAATATGAATCAATTATGTTGATTACTTTAGTTGGTAAAATGAAAATGGAATTCAAAAACATGCAAAACTAATTCTGGCTTCCTAATTTCAAGAATTAGAAGTCCTACTGTTACATAGATTCCGCTGAAATTTCAAAGCTGCAAGTTTTTAAATGATGTTTTTTGTCCAATACACTTTTAAGATGTGTAGTGGGAAAATATTGGTTTCTATAACTGATTAGAGAAAAAGAGTTTGCTTTTCAATCTTTTTGAATAGTCTTTTAATAGATCAGATCCTTTTGATTGACCACTTCGATGAGGATTGTTACATTTTTTTCCTCGTACTTTGATAAAGATTCCAGATCAGTGACCAGTCGAGTTGACAAAACATGAGCTAAAACAAATGTTAAAGTCCCTCTGTAGACGTGGTAGCCATTCTAGCAATGATTCATCACAGGCGTGAGAAACGCTTTAGTAGCAGTATATTACAAATATAAGAGACAGAGAAAGTAAGTTTTTGTCTTATTTTTATATTACAATCTCGAGGCGTACGATATTCGAAATACAGTTCTTGATAACAAAAATCAATCAAATATAACAAAAAATAGGACATTCAGAAAGAAATTTGCTGAGGAGAAACATAACGAACACTTAGAACCCCTTGCTAACAGTTGAACAGAAAAATTATGACTGAAGATTGGAACGAAAACGTCTGATATGTCGCCTAAAGCAAATAAAAAACGTCATTGTGAAGCCCGTAAACGTTAAAAAAATGATAAAAATGAATTTGATTAATATTACGATTCGTCATCTCATTGATTATTATATATGTTTATTTCCGATTTCATAAACGATTGTTACTCTTTTCATGAGAGAACCTCACCAACTGATTAAAAGCTTTAAGCCTCATATTTACACCATAAGTCGGGCTTAGTGAGACTAGATAAACCCTAAAAAGATTGTCCATGAATTACAATGTTTATATATATCAAGACAGAATTTATTGTTGAAACACGTATCGATAAATTGTGGAACTGTTGAAAGAATTATACTGTTATGTTTATTTAATGATCTAGTTAATACATCAATAACGCTCGTCTCTGTGACTCGCTTAACCCTCGACTGAATACAATACACTCAATATTTATCACTTAATTAAAATCTACATTTAGAAGTATCGTTACACAAACACATGCATACAAAAAGCCTATCTATTATTGAAAGGGTTGATCTTTTTACACGAAAGTTGTCTCCAATAATAATGCATAGTTTTTTTGTATGCCTATATTTGTTCAGTAAGAGTTCTCAATATCGAGTGCGATGAGAAGTGATAGAGAATGCGTAGACTATATTCAGTCGAGGGTTAAGCGAGTCGCAGCGACGCGTGTTACCTGTTTTTCAGTGTTTTTTTTTCAAAAACGATAAATTTAAAATCTTTTGAAAAACAATTGATGCCAATTGATACTTCGCCCTCGAAAGCGCTTTGGTCAATTGTATAAATAAAATCATTATTTTAGAAAAAAAAACATTTTATTGGAGTAAAGCAAATTTTTTTGCCAGATAATAAAAAACTAATGATACCATTCGATTCTGCAGCCTCAAAAGCCTGTTGGTCAAACCCTATAAAAAGTAAATTTTTTCGTAAAAAACTTATCTTCTCTGAAAAAAAATTAATCTCAAAAGAACTTGAAAAAATTAATGCCAGATTCGGATTCCTCGACCTCGACAATTTTCGATAAAACAAATATGATTCAGATCGAGCCTTTGTCCCGTGACAGGCAACAGACACAAAAATCATTTTTTCTTTTCTTCGTATGATTGCCCCCTCAATCGAGGAAATAAACCCTTCTAACAAAGTTAATACTACCATACGCTTCCATTGATCAATTCAGATACCTCCACAATAAGCAATGGTATTCACCACATACCATGATGAAACCATCAATTCGTGAAAAAATACTTCTTTTCGATGAGAAATACCAAACCTCACCAATTCCTAACATCAATTGATCAATTCAGGTACCATCACAATAAGCAATGTTGTCGATCAACGGCCATACTTCAGTGCCAACAAGAAGCGCATGTGGAAGACAAATGGTCATTAGCCTTTTCGACTATGTTTTTTTTTTGGCCTCGATGTTCTTTTGACCTCGATGTTCTTTTGACCCTGACAGACACACACAAACTATTTTTTTTTGTATGACCCTCCTTTCAGTCGAGGGAATAAAAGAAGCATCAAATAATACTATTTTATAACAATAAGATTATTTCATATATGATCACATACATTCCTCAATTGCCTCTAGCTACTATTTTGTTTGCGTGCCTTGTCAGTTGTGCTTTATTTTTCATTACATTCGATTGATATATTCCTTTGGTTTTCATTCAGAGTCAGAAGGGGTAAAAAAGCGAGAATAAAGAAAGTCTTCTATAGAAACATTCCAAACTTTATTCTGTGTTGAAGAGTCCTGCGTTTGTCTGTCGATAAAATAATAAAAACGAAAACACCAACACGATCAATACTAACAGTATCGTTTATTTTAAACCATCATAGAAGTTTGTTTTTTCTTTTGATTAAGAGAATGGTAGTGAAGAGTCATGCGATCGATCGCCTTTCATCACGTGTAGTTGATATCGAAAATACCTGTGTCTCGATCATCTTTCCATTATTTATCACATTTATTAAACTATTACGTTAAGAAACAAACAACTTAACAATTTCATTGTTTGCTAGAATTTATCTAACCTCACTAAACCCTAGTTATGATGTAACTATGAAATCAATTGGTAGGGTTCGGTCGTAAATATTTTAAAGTACAAATTATTCATATTGTATCTACTCTTTATTTATTAATCTTATGTGTGAATTATATTCAATTGAAAGAACATCTAACAAATTTTGAATTTAATTATAAACAAATATATTATTTTTCCATAGTTGAAAAAAAATCATTTTTATATTTTTCATATTGTTTTAATCGACATTTTCCATATTTAATATAATCAAATTTTTTCATTGCTTCAGGATTAACTAATGCTTCTAAAAAAGCCCATAATGACCAATAAAGATGTATAGGTGCACGTAAACAATCACCTAAATAACATAAATCATCAATATTCATTTGTTTTTCAATTTTATCATTTAAAAATAATGCATTTGATAAATATGTTTGTAACCATTGTATTTGTTTATCACGTTTTGGATATTTATTATCATAATTTGGTTCTTCATTATCTAAACCAGCATATTCAATAAAATAATTAAATATATCATATAACCATATATTTCTTGCACAATGTTCAAAATCAATTAAGGACATTTTATTATTATTTATTTCATTAAATATAAAATTTAAACTTTGTGTATCATTATGACAAACAACAATTGAAAAATTTTTCCATTTCGATTTATTATTATTAAATATTTCATCTATTTTATTTATATCTTCAGTTAATTTTAACCATGATATATCATTTAAATATGGACATGATGAAAGTTTTATACGTTTATATAATTCATCATTAGTACCACTTAATAAATTAATATAATGACGTAATTTTTCTACTAATTGACCTTTTTCATTTTTATCCATTAATGGTACGGAATGAAATTCAGCTAATTTTCGAGCAATTAATAATCTAAATTAAAAATTAAAAAAAAATGATTTTTTGTTTTTTTTGTAAAAATAAAAATAAATTTACGATTTTTCTTGATCACCATTTTGAATAGGAATTCCAGGTATATATTGATATATAAAACCATTATTAAATGTTAATAGAATAGAAGGAGATATACTATATTGTGCTAAATGAATCATAAAACGAATTTCACTATTACGATCAACAATTAAATCGGAATTTTTTCCATAAATTTTAACAATAACACCATCATTTTCCGATGAATATACAGCAAAAAGTATATTTGAAAGGCCATCAGTAAGTTTTTTAATAGTTAATGATGAATTTGTTTTTATTGATTTTCTTACATAATTTAATACAATTGTTTCAATATCTTTTTCATTTGAATCAAAATCGATATTTTCATGTGGAATTGATGAAAACATAATAAAATATATACTTTGTTTTTTTTTCAATGCTTCGTTTCCAATTAATAAGGCAAATAATACTGCTTACATGTCAAAACATAGCTTTTATTTTCTTTCTTCCTGTTCTTTTCTCTGCAGAAAGGAAAAAAAAGAAAAGAATCATATTTCTTTCAAGTATATATACAGAGAGAAAAACAAATCAAATGCACTAGGTCACACAGTGAAAAGAAATAATAATATGAATCAAGAGAAAAATAAAGATTTTTACATTCTGAATTAGTATTTATAAATATACATTTTTCACTTGAAGAATACAGTATATAATTCATTTTATCGTGATATATAAATATATAAGCTTAGTTAGTCGCCCACACTGCTGTTGTTCTAGTGAAATATCGCGGCCAAGATCTTACGTATTAGATGTTCGACAAGGGCAGCAATATAATAGCAATTATTAAGTACCAACTATGACTGTTCATCCTAGTCATCATATATGAGTCTGAAACTATAGTTACGTCCCGATGTCTAGATGATGATCATCGTTTATAATCGTAAATAAAGAAAAAATTTTTGAACTAAATATATTTACTATTTATATTGATATTGATATTGATTCAAATAATAGAAAAAAAACATTTATTAAAGTTTATCAGAAAATTATTGATTAATTGATCAAAGTGATCCAATTTTCATGACATAAGAATTTTTTACATTATGTATCTTTATCGATGCCTTGTTTAGATCATGATGAACAATTCTTTTATGACAGTCTTTGATTTTTGAGTGCAAGTTTTTGTATGTAAACAATAAGTTGATTAGATTTAATGCTATATACAATATTCTGGTCATTACTTTTGATTAATTGTAAATTTTTATTTGAACTAAAACCGATCTATTTATAGTTCAACCGACGAATGAATACATGAATACGAAAAGGAAATGGATATCATGAAAACAAAGATCTAAATATATATAATCTATAATTAGATGATCAATAAAGTAAGACTTTGCTCCATTCGAAAGTGAAGATCATAATACCATCATCATTATATTATTGTACAAGTAAACACTATCTTCTATATTTCCTAACTAATTACATATTGAGACATGATATTCTTCACATGTTACTAATAGTATCTTTTTCTTTTATGGAATCGAATGACTCAACATCCTCAAGAAACATTAATAGGTTAATCACAGATTTTATTTCTAAGCTAATCTCTGAAGTATTCGCTACATAATGAGATAATCTCAAGCTAAATATTTAAATTTGATTTTAGTGGAACAAAATTTAAAAGTAATCTTGAAATATAGTGAATAAAATTTAACTATTACAGATCATATGACAGATGCTCTTTCGAAATTAAAATTTATTGTAAAATATAACTAAATTCTATATAGTATTATCCTTTTCTTTAATCTTCTAAGATATTTATCGTGATCGAAGAATTGAAAATTACAAGTAATATGTCTATCTTTCAATATATACGATGGCATATAAAATTTTTACAAGAAAAACCTTTGAATTAATCAAAAACAAAAATAACAGTAAATTATACTTATCGATATTGAAATCTAATCTCTTTGATATTAATTATCGTTCTTTATTTAATACATGCAATAGATAAAATACAAGGTAAATAAAACTTCAAACGGAAAGAAATGCATTTCATATTAGAACCCTAGGCCATTCTTTTAAAAGATTTTATCACTGTTTAATTGCATTTTAATCGATCAGATTGAAGATTATTTTGTTATGATTTTATGATAATGAAATTGCACTTGAAGATAAAAGAAAAAGTCATTTTCTTTATATTATTTGTTAAACATGATATTGTGCAGTATATTTTATAAAAATATATATATTACGAAACATCTAAATGGTACTAAGTAAAAAAAAACTTTATTTTGTATATTTCTCTTTCTCTCTCTATTTTATTTGAATAATCATATTATTTAATAAGGCGCCTATTCAAATAGCAACATTTATTTTATAAAATATTCATTATACATACACATTATCATATAAATTATGATTGTTTTCTGTAAAATTGCTTTATTTGGTTTAATTCTTATTAGTAACATTAATATTCATAAATAAGTTTTTATTAAATATTAAGTTATATTTAAATTTTTTTAGTCTATAGTCAATATACTGATGGTTTACGTTGTTATTCATGTCAAGTCTGCAGTACACCATTCTCTTCAACTAATGCTGTAATAGTAACAAATAACACTGCAGGATTATACTGTAGTGTAAGTATATTTTTTCCAAAATTTTTTTTTCTTTTTAAATAATTTATTTTAAACAGAAAATCAAGGCACTATTCATTGAAGTTCGAGATATATCCGATACTTGCTCACCAAGTAATGACAATGGTAATGGTCAATGGTGTTGTCAAACTGATTTATGTAATAGTTCGAAAAAAGTAATTCCAATAATTACTCTTCCATTATTTTCGATTATTATTATTCTATTTAAATTTTTTTAAAAAGACATCTGTTTTTTAAGCAAGCGAAATGAATTTTTTGTGCGTTAAAATTTTTAATACAATAAGAAATACGATAACAAATGCCTATATGTTTCTTTTGTTTACTTTAATTAAACGAGCATATGACATGTACGAATTCTATTTTTTGACTACAATAAAATTAAACAAAAAACAAATTTGAGTATTTTGTTTCTTTTCCTATCTAAGAGTTATTTATTTGTATTTTAGAAGCAAGAATAAATATGACAAAAGTCTAGTAGCTTTATTTCTTTTTTTAAAAAAATTCGCCTTCAAAAGCTTTTAACAAAATTCATTGAAAGGCTTTACTTTTATTAGAAAACAATTCGAGAATCTTATATTTTAGTCTGAAAAATCTAATTTTAATTTAATTAAGATCATGTTATTCTAGTCGATTTTTATCTGATTTTGCGCTAAAAATGTTTATTTGGACATTCATAGATTGTTATCTACTAGGAAAAAAAAATTGTATCTATGTTAATTCAAACAATATGAACGCTATTTTATTTTTGTAAATTTTTATTATATTTGATGTTCATATATATGTTTTATCGTGTGTGGTTTTTTTTAAACGTTTGATGTAAGGATATATTTGTATGAGTTCTCGAGATATTGATTATTATTGTTTAAAGTTTCATTTTATATGATGAAAATAAAGAAGAATATCGTACTAAATACAAAATCTAATGCTTAAGAGCTTACTTAGATCTACGTAAAATACTGACGAATCGTACATAAGATCTTACGTACAAGATAATCCAAATATCTGTACCTAAATTTCCAAGATCTGTTCACTTATCTATACTTTGGATCTTGGTCAAGATTTTCCTTAGAAGATGTGCGACGAGGGCAGCAATATAATAGCAATTATTAAGTTTATAATCGTAAATGACGGAAAAGTTTTTGAATTAAATATACTTAATATTTATGTTGATATTGATATTCATTCAAATAATAGAAAAAAACATTTTTTAAAATTTATCAGAAAATTATTGATTAATTGCTCAAAGTGAACCAATTTTCATGACATAAGAATTTTTCACATTATGTATCTTTATCGATGCTTTGTCTGGAGCATAATGAACAATTCTTTTATGACAGTCTTTGATTTTTGAGTGCAAGTTTTTATTTGTAACAATAGGTTGATTAGATTTAATGCTATATACAATATTTTGGTCATTAGTTTTGATTAATTGGAAATTTTCTTATACCTAAAGTTTGAGTTAAAAATCTCTTCAATCATCTTGTTATATAACCAAAATTTTCCTATTTCATAATAGAATCATAATTTGTTAAAATTCATATCTATCGTTGTTATTCATGTCCTTTTCGAAAAAAGGTGGATGAATATTTTTTGAATGAACTGACATAAAGATCTGCAGTTTTCATCCTTGGAAAGTGAAGACAAAGAGGTATTGAAAACCTATATGAAACAATTTGTTTGCGTATTTTCGCAAGGATCTTCGTGGAACGCTTTTAAAAACTGCTTTTTTTCTCATACTTTAAAAAGAAACAATTTTCATACTACTAAAATTTTCATTGTTCAATTATATTGAAAAAAATTGGGTAATAAATTACACTTCACCGGCTAAAACATCTTAATGATAATACTTAGTTAGGAATACAGTTTTGTAGTACTTCATTAGGTGTTTCTGACATATTCCTGAAAATTCACTTTAAAACTTCTAATTGTTATATCACGTAAACAATAGAGTAGATTATCATATGCTTTATTTGAACTAAAACCGATCTATTTGTAGTTCAACCGACGAATGAATACATGAATACGAAAAGCAAATGGATATCATGAATGCAAAGATCTAAATATATATGATCTATTGTTAGATGATTCGAAAGTGAAGATCATAACACCATCATCATTATATTATTGTACAAGTAAACAATATCTTCTACATTTCCTAACTGATTACATAATGAAACATGATATTCTTCACATGTTACTAATAGTATCTTTTTCTTTTATGGAATAGAATGACTCAACATCCTCAAGAAACATTAATAGGTTAATCACAGAGTTTTTTCTAAGCTAATCTCTGAAGTATTCTCTACATCAAGAGATAATCTCATGCTAAATATTCAAACTTGATTTTTGTCAAACAAAATTTAAAAGTAATCTTGAAATATAGTGAATAAAATTTAACTATTACAGATCATGTGACAGATGGTGTCTTGAAATTAAAATTTATTGTAAAATATAACTAAATTCTATATAGTATTATCTTTTCCTTTAATCTTCTAAGATATTTGTCGTGATCTAAGAATTGAAAATTACAAGTAATATGTCTATCTTTCAATATATACGATGACATATAAAATTTTTACAAGAAAAACTTTTGAATCAATCAAAACCAAAAATAACAGTAAATTATACTTATCGATATTGAAATCTAATCTCTTTAATATTAATTATCGTTCTTTATTTAATACATACAATAGATGAAATACAAGGTAAATAAAACTTCAAACGGAAAGAAATGCATTTCATATTAGAACTCTAAGCCATTCTTTTAAAAAACTTCATCATTGTTTAATTGCATTTTAATCGATCGGATCGAAGTTTATTTTTTTATGATTCATTATGATGAAATTGCACCTGAAGATGAAAAAAAAGTAATTTTTTTTATATTATTTGTTAACCGTGATGTTGTGGAGTAAATTTTAAAAAAATATGTATATACTACGAAACATCTAAAATGTTCGTAAAGGACATTTTATTAATGGTATTGAGTAAAAAAAGACTTTTTTGTGTATATTTCTCTTTCTCTCTGTTTCTATTTGAATAATCATAGTATTTAATAAGGTGCATATTCAAATAAAAACATCCATTTTATAAAATTTTCATATACATACACATTATCATACAAATTATGACTGTTTTTTGTAAAATTGCTTTACTTGGTTTTTTTCTAATTGGTAATATTGACATTCATGAATAACTTTTTAATAAATATCAATTCATATTTAAATTATTTTAGTGTATAGTCAATATACTGATGGTTTAACTTGCTATACATGTCAAGTCTGCAATACACCATTCTCTACAACTAATGCTGCAACAGTAACAAATAACACTGCAGGATTATACTGTAGAGTAAGTTTATTTTTTCGAAATTTTTTTTTCTTTTTTAATAGTTTATTTTCAATAGAAAGTTACGGCACTATTTGTTGAAACTCGAGATATATCCGCTTCTTGTTCACCAGTTAATGTTATTGGTAATGGTCAATGGTGTTGTCAAACTGATTATTGTAATAGTTCGGAAAAATTTATGCCAATAATTACTCTTCCATTACTTTCGATTATTACTATTCTATTAAAATTTTTTTAAAAGGATATCTTTTTTTAAGCAAGCGAAATGAATTTTTTTTGTGTGTTCAAATTTTTATTACAATGAGAAATACGATTACAAAGGATTATACATGTAAATAAATTATATTTCCTTTCTCTATTTATGTCTTAGAAGCAAGAATAAATATGATAGTTAATAATTTTCACAGTATAATTAATCAAGACATGATAGCTTTATTTCTTTTTTTAATAAAAGTTCGCCTTCACAGGGTTTTAATAAAATTCATTGAAATGCTTTGTTTATTTTCAAGTGTAATGTATTAAAAATAAACATAATGTCAAGTTCAAACAGTAAAAGAAAAACATCAATCCAATCATAAAATTTTAACTTTAAATAATTGTAATCAAATACACTTCTATTTCTTACTCACAATTTGTATATATGTACGTGATGTTTAGTCATACATTTCAAATTGTGAACATGTATTTATATTGTAATTTCAATCATTTGAAATTATCTTTAAAAAATTATTTAAACAACAAACTCTTATTTTATACGGAGAGAAAAGTATATTGTTTGTTATTTACAACCATGTGACAATATACATTATAAATAACTATACAATCAAGTGATCGTTATAAGCAGAACGCTTAATTATAAGTATACATTTTTTTTAATGTTTTCGCTTTTCTACCGCTTTGCTTGAATAACTATATGTTTCATTAGTTTTATATTCAAATAACAAATACATTCGAACGTACAGTACACATTAAATATGAGTCTATTTCGAAATATTATTTTTGTTTTATTTATTTCACTTAGTAAGTTTATCGATTATTATTTCGAATGCATAAAATAAAAAAAAAAATAATACTTTCGTTTGTTTTTATAGCTTTAAATAGATATGTTAGAAGTCTTGAATGTTATTCATGTAAAGATTGTGATAATCCACTTGATTTAAGTAATACTGAACGAATATCACTTAATGGTTCAGGATTATTTTGCACAGTAATTTTATTTTATAATTTATATTATAATAATATTTTTATTTAATAGAAAGTCCGAGGAGCATATCTTGTGGATAGAAATATAACAGATTCATGCAAAGAATTTACTGCAGTTGGTAATGGTGTATGGTGTTGTCAAACTGATTTATGTAATGGTATTAATCAAATATTACCAATGAATTTATTTGGTATAATTTTAATCGTTTGTATTATTTTTAAACTGATTTAAAACGATATAAATATTATTATAAGGACATTTATTTATTCTGTAGGTATATGTTTTTGTTTACTGGTCTTTTTTTTTTTCTTTTTGATTAAACTGAAAAGATTTGATGTGTTTTTTTTGTTCTTGATACATGCTATTTACAAATAAAAATATTTTCGTACTTCCGTTAGTTACAAAATAAATGATCACTTTTCATTTTGAAATAATTTTATTATTAGATATAAAATTAGAAAATATATTAAACGATATGATATAACTACTTTAAAATGTCAATCTTCCGACTTTTTATGATCAAATCCGTCATTTTAAAATCTTTGATAGATTTATGATCGTTTCTTTTGTACTATTTTATTTTTATCAAGTTGTATTATAATAAAATTGTTCTTTATCAAGTATATAAATATCTATATAGATATTTCTTTTTAATATATTATTCTTTTTATGTCGAAGTGTAGACGTAAAGTACTTGCTCTTCATTATATATTTACTAATAATGATTTTTTAATGAAACGAAATGAAATTCGTCCAGATCATTTATCATATCTTCGTCAACAATCAAGTAAAGATGGAGGTAAAGTTGAATTTAAAGTGGCTGAATCATTCAATGGAAAGACTTTTTATTGGCCTTTAACAACACATGAAGATGAAATGATGCGATTCATGCACGATGATCCATATTATAAAGAAGGACTTGTACGTGATGCAATCATATATCAATATATAGTCACTGAAATAGGCTTATAATAATAATAAAAATTTTATTTTTGTTCATTAATAAATAATAAATATTATTTCTATATATTTGTCATTGTTAAAATAAATATATAAAGATAGTTAGAAGATTTTTATTTTATTTTATTAAATATTTGAAATAGAATTTGTCAAAAGTTAGAAACTCATTGTGAATTACTCACGAATTATTTTTGAATCTATTCCTAAAAAAAGTTCGAATATTTATACATCATCAATCGACGATCTTGTCGCTTTCTTTCCGGATTCTTGTTTTCCTTAGTTCTCAGACAAGATTCTTTTCTCTCACAAGAATTTTGTCTGAACAAAATAAGAAATTTAAAATATTTTGTATTTCTTTCCAGTTTCTGTTTATTAAGAATAAGAATTTTACATATTTAATTATTTAATTCATAAAATCCTTTTCCATCAGTGAGACTACGTGCAACTCGTTTTATTTTTTGCTGAACTGTTTTTGCCAATTGTCTTTGTGCACGTTCAATTGCTTTATCAGCTTTCTTAGCTGCTTGAAGACCTTTAATAAAATTATCACAATTACTATGTAATAGTCCTTGATTAGTAGTATCTTTTAAATATGTTATAAAATTAGCTGATTGTAATTTTAATATTGAATTATATGATGAATTATTTTGAAGATCATTAATAAGTGAAAGAATTTGTGTCAAATAAATTTGTGTTATTGTATCATTTGAACAAAATTTTGGTAATTTTTTATTTGATAATGATGATTTATGTTTGAAATGTGGTAGATCTTTATTCTGATCCGCTAGTGTCAAGCCTATAATAAGGCATACCTAGAAAAATTAAGAATGAATTTTTTATATGTAAAAGTATATGAGAATATCTTACCAGAAGTGCGAAGAGTAACTGATGCATTTAGAAAATACTTTAGTTGACTAGAATTGACTGTGTTTTTATGATATAGTATGCATATTTTTTTGTATTTAAATTCGTGATATTTCTTTAGATTGAGAAAGAACGTGACAATAAGAAAAATGAATGAGAAAATATTATTTTTTTTCAGTAATTTAATATCATAGCACATTGAATAAAGATTCATACCCTTTAATTATTTATCGAGGTCTTATTTGAACAACATGTCAAGATTACTAATGCATATTCATATTTCCTGCCAAAAAAAAAAATTTATTAAAATAAAAGTTTCATCCTAATAGGAATACATATGTTGTATATCATAGAATAAAATACTGCTATTGTTAGAGATTATAAGAGTATTATTTAATAACTATATCTGCCATCTATAGAACGAATTTAGATGAAGGATTATTATATAAACTATGTTATTATATTAAGATTTCTCCTCTGTTATCCATGTAGCTAAAGACATTCTTATTATTAAAAGATAGCGCTTGAAATTCTCAACTGTAAAATCTAACGGATGTCCCTTAATAAATGGTGGTACTTTGCACTTCATATTGTAATCTCTAAATACGTTTTATTAAGAAAACAAAATATACCATAAGATGCAGCATGAAAAATTCTACAATGCACAAACTAAAGCTTATTTTAATTCAATACTTCTTGTTTTCAAAAAAAAAGCAAAACTCTACATTTCACGCTGCATCTTGTGGTATATTTTGTTTTTTTAATAAAACGTAGAGATTATAATATGAAATACAAAGTGCCACCATTTATTATGGGACACCCGATAGTAGCTTTTTACTAAAAGTCTTGCGAAGTTCATATGCAAAAGTAAAACTTCTGAATCTACTATTGTTGAATATATAATTCTTGTTCATAAAATCATACATTTATTTATTTCAAAATTTCATGTTATCATATAAAAAAACCAAGTTAGTTTATATACATAATAAACATATTATTTCATAACTAATAAAACAAAAATAAATAAAAAAAAAGAAGTTTTTTCTTATATATTCATATTTGTATGAATAGATGCATCAGCTAATTGATAAGTAGCAACCATCATTTTCATTTCATTAATTAAATCATCTAATGAAATTGAATTATCTCTAATATGTTCAATTGATAATGAACAAAGTGTTGTTTGTAAAGCAGTTAAACATTCAATTAATATTAATTTATCAATATTATCCTTACAAAACAAAAGAGAGAGAGAGAGAGAATATTTTTATTTTTATTTTATTAAATAAATTCTATATACTTGTTGAATAATTTTTGTAATAAATTTAAATGTAAGTCTACTAATATTTCGACAAATAATTTCTTCATCATTTTCTTCATCATTAATTGACATTGTTGTTCGTTGTCGATTAATATGAAGAATAAAAAGTGAACGTAATAATTGAAGAATAACAAGAATCGATGATTTTTGTGAATCTAATTAAAATAATATCTGATTAATATACAACGACAACAACAAAAAAATAATTTACTATTAAAAATTTTTGTTTCAATATAATATTCAATACCAGATATATTAGAAAGTATTGTTGAAATTTTAAGATTATTTTCAATTGAATGTATTAAACAAGCTGTTGTTTCTTCACTTACATTTAACTAAAATAAATATTTAATTACAAAATCTAAACTAATACATAAGAATCTCTAACCTTAAATATATTCATATAAACATGAATAATATAAGGCCATATTGTTGTTGATTGAAATTGATCTTCATTTATTTGAATAAATCTTATAAGAAAATTTAAAGCTAATTTTTGTGTACGATTATTATCTTGAAATATTCCATTTGACCAATGATAAATTATTTTTGTTGAAAATATTTCCGGATAAATTCTATATTGAAAATTTTATCGTTTTCTATTATAAATTATAATACATTACGTTAATATATCATTAATTAATTTATATATAGATGTTGTATTTGATACAGATATAAGTTCGAATTGATCTGATGAAATTTTTATTAATAAATATTGAATATATTGACGACTTGATTCTTTATCAAATTCATTATGAGTTGATAATGTTCGAAAAAAACGAATGGAATTATTAAAATCAGATTTATCATCCTAAAATATTAAGAATAAATTAAGAATTCTTATGAAATAAAAAAAGTATTTAACCTGTGAAATAATTGAATAAATACATTCATTAAAAACTTCTTTTGATAACCATGAATTTGGCCAAATTTCACATAATTCAATTAATGCTTGAAATGCTATATGACTAATTTGTGTTTCAGAATCACTTTAATGAAGTAAAACAAAATGACTACATATTAAAAAATAAAAAAATTTACGAAAGACGAGGAACAATTGCTTTTGTAAAAATCATAGATACAAATTCGAATATTTTCATTGCATCCTTAAATAAAAAAAAATAATACTTTTTATTAAAATCAAACAAATTTTGAATAACTTTATGTCCAATAAATGGTGAAATTTTTCCTGGTTTATTTCTTCTTCCATGGGCAACTGTTATAATTAAACCACGAAGAATAGCTTCAACTAAAAATCTTCATTATTATTTTTTTTTTCGAAAAATTAATCTTACGAGCAAGTAATATTGTAAAACGATATTCAATAATTATTGATTGAATATCATCCATTAATAAATAAAGAATTTTTTTTAAATTTGTTTCATTATTTATTCGTATAATATCATCAAAACGAATACATGTTAATGTAGAAAAAAAAGCTTCAAAACGTTTATAATTTTTTTCAATTTCTTCATCTTTTAATGTTAAATTCATTAAAACTTTTTTACCAGACCAATTCTTAAATAAATTAAAATTAAAATAAATCTATATATATATATATTACTATATTACTTCTTTAATAATTTTATCTTTTTCTTCTCGATTCATATCAATAAATTGTTCAAAATCATATGTTTTAGATATACAACCAACACGTAATAAAATAAATGAAAGTATATAAGAATTTGCTGCATCATCTTCCATATTATCATAAAGTGCAAGTGTATTTTCAACTAATTGACTTGTTGTTAATATCATCTAAAGAAAAAAAAATAATATGTTTTTTCTTCTTCATATTTTATTTTTCTTACTGATTGATCAAGAGATTTTTTATAATAAATATTTAAATATTGTTCAACATATGGATTTCGATTTGTTGATGATAATTCAATTTGATCATCATTTGTTGGACTAATATATGATGTAACAGTAAATTCACCAGATTCACTTGATAATGATGTATTTGTTTTATCAGTAGATAAAGAATCTTCTTGAGATGATGGTGGACGTACCATAATGATATATAATAGTAAATGATTTTTCTTTTCTTTTATTAAATAAATGACGAAAGTATTTATAATGACTAAAAAAAAGAAGAACGAATTATAAAATAGCTTTATTGTTCGTTCTATTTAATAATAAAGAATAAATATAAATCACGTTGAAAGAAAAGAAATGATCTATTATAAGTTAGATTATTAGTGTATATAAAAAATGAATAGAATAATAATGCGCTACTATCTTCGTTATTTTAATAATGATAATATTGATATTCGAAATTTCTGTTCTATAAATCTTTACATATTTTAAGTTTAATATTATTTTATTTAAAAGATAAATAAATGAAAAGTCGTGATATTGCAATTACAAAATGATGGTTTTGGTAATAGTTAAACTTGGAAAGAATTTTATCATATGTTATAATACTGTAAATATATTTTTTGAATAAAATATACATTTTAATGTAAGTAGAAAATTTTCTATCTTGGTATTTTTATTCGATCTAAAATAAAAGGCGAATAGGTATTCTTTTTAATAACTCACGCTAGACATATTCTTAATAATCTTTGAACAAATTATAGCTGAAATTACCTTTTTTTTTTTATTATAAAATTATAATATATTTTTATAAATTTAGCTGAAAGAAATAGATTGATGAGTTACATAAAAATATGGTCATTTTCTAGTTGAAAAAGAATAAATTCAATCGTATTTTGACATAATTTGAGTAATAATTCTTGTACAAATTCATGATCTAGTCATCGTTGCGGTTCCATTACTCACAGAGGTAGTATTAATGTTATAGAAGTCAATACTTTGTTCACTTCAAATACGATGAGTAAACGATCTCATTCTCAAACAAATATTTTTTGACAGTCTCGAAGGTAACAGAGACATGCTTGGCAACGCTTTATTTCCAGCGATCACTCCACAATATGTTGTGATACTATATTTAATTACATCGTCTATTTTATGCCGTCTTTACTTGTTTCTAAGTAAACAAAAATTATTTAAAAGAAGAATAATACATATAGGCACACAGTGTCACACTGGGAAAGTGGAAAGACGGTTGTCGTTATTGACAAAGTTCTTTTCATCTTTCAAAACTTCTGATTTGTTTCGATTACCACGATGGGAAAAGTATTGCACCATTCCATTTATGAACTATATTGTGGGAAAAAGTGGAGTATAAAAAGCGATGCTTGCCATAGAATACATCACTTACTTTTCACTCACAAATCTACTTCATCAACAAATATGCAAGCAACACTTGCTCTCATCTTCATGGCATCTATCATTGCTGTTGTCAAGTCTCAGACATGGACAGGTACTTACAGCGCATCTGGCAACACTTGCAGCACATCGGCTTGTTGTTGTTTTAGTGGGAATGTAGTCATTTCACAGTATTCAACAAGTTTCTTGCTGATCACTAGTGGTTTAAGTGGTCAATGTAGTGGTTCAACTACAACATCATTTTACACAGCTACTCCAAGTGGTTACAGTACAACGATCACGTTCGCTGGCTCGTCTCTCACCCTTACTCTCAGTTCTGATAGTAAGACCATCACCGCCACCAATTCAGCAAATTCAGCATGTAGTGGCAGTGTTGTCAAGAGTGGCTCCGTTAAACAACATGCGAACACCATGATGTTGTTTGCTCTGTCTCTCATCGGTTTGGTGATAAGTGCCTCGAAAATATAAACTTTTTTACCCTCTGAACTTTCCTATCATTTAGTTTTTTACGTGTGCTTTGTTTTATTCGCTTATTTAATCCTGAATAAAGTATTTGTTTCATTAATTTCTATATTTCCGCAAGAACTTGGAGGAAGAAGTATAAGTGGAATGTTTTAACAATTTTTTTTCCATCTTGCTTCGATTATTAAAAGATAAATTGAACGTATAATAATCACATAACTACATTCTATGTATGTTATGTACATTTTCGCTTATTAGTTATTGACTACTGGTAAATCACCTACCTAATTGTTATCTATCAGTGATTCTCGATATTAATATTTGATGAGAATGAATAGTATAATAATGTTTCATTTCTTTTTAAATTATATGACACCATAAATTTAAGTATTTCTATTTAAAAAGTGTAAATATGTATGGGTAATAAGTATAAAATGAGATAAAGTTTAGATATTTCAAAAAAAATTTTAATCATAAACTATTTTATATTTTATTTACTGTTACGCATTCGATGTAAATAGATTTTATTATTCATCCATATTTTAAAAAGCTATCTTTTTTTCCCATCCTGTCGTTCTTGACATCGATTGCGCGAAGAAAGAAAAACAAAGATCATTCTTTTGTCATTTTCTCCTACGATTATTAAACTGCGTTCTTTTCATTTTTAATTCATTTACATATTGTTTGTTTCATGGAATAGTTTAAGTAAATATTGCAACAAAAGAAAAGCAATTTTATTTTTTCCCATAGAATGTAAGAGTTTCGCTGAAGACATGATGTCAAAAAGTATAAATTGAGAAAGAATGAAAAAGGTGTTGGAAATAGATTTTTCTAATGAAAATGAACTTTTGTCGGAGAAGATCTAAATGAAATAAGATTTGTTTCTTCTCAGTTCTGTTGAGGGCAAAGCCCGTTTATATACAGGCTCAAAATTTAAATGGATTCGTATAAAGATTACTCTCTAGTTCCATCGATAGCATATAGCAATAACTTGATGAAATTCACTAGTAACATTATTTAAGCGCGAGATTGATACCTTTCCTAAGGTACCATTATTGATTCATATGAAACCAATCATTTTATTTGGCATACGAGAATGTTCTGATGAATTGGTATCAATAGAAAGTACCTTTGTGTCATAAATAACATACGCCCGTTTGATGAGGTCACATTAAAGAAGATACGATAGCAACAATTATTATTATTCATTTTTCATATTTTGAAGCTTTTCTGGATTATTGTGGTATTTAGTAGCACAACTGATTATATAGAGAGTCGTATGGTTCGAACCAAAAGCATTTATATTCGACTCAATTCGCATCAATTCGTATTCAAGTTAAACATGCTGAAAATAAATCACTGAATTATTTTCATTTGTTATTTGATCATAGTTAGAGGCTTACAGGTTAAGATATTCTGACAACTTGTAACCTGCCCTGTCCTGCTTTGCCTAATACTACAGAAAGATAGAAATTTTCATGTCAATTTTACATACAGTTCTATCCACTTTATTTCAGAGATAAAGCAAAAAAAGCAGTGCGACATATCTCAAAAAATTTTAATCATCAAAATATCGATAACACCATTTGGAATTAAAGATTATCTTCTTTTTTCGTTTAACATCTCTTCCTGAATGTGACATAATTGATATTTTACAAGCACAAAAATCTGACTAATATTTTTGATAAAGTTTGAGAGATTAATTTATGATTAAAACGTAGGAAAACATAACATACATCTCAAAATTAGAAAAATCAAAGTGCATTTAAATAGCTATATGTATAAAGAATAGTTTTGTAATCCAGGGACTAGAAAAATGAAAAAATTTTTTAAAATGATGAAACGAGCATAAAAATTGGTGTTTGCAAGAATATTTGTACTCTAATAGAAATGTAATTTCTTTTCTCTCCAATAGACGGACTATCTTCCCATCCATTTATCTCAATTTCGAAATTTCTGACGAAAATTGACTTTTTTGAGTGAGAAGGATGCCTCAATCGATTTTATTTTTATGAATTAAATGCTAGTTCATTATTCTTCAAATGGTTTTCTGAATTATCTCATAATTTATCCAGATTTTTGAAGATATAATTTCAATATGTTATCATTCATGAACATTTGTTATAATAGTTATTAATAAAGTTGAATCTTTGTCAATCTCAGGAATATCATCATTATCATTAAATAAACCATCAGATATGATTCGTGTTGTTAATACACTTTTAACACAAATTGATCATACAGATTTAATTCTATTTATTGGATCACCTTCAATTAGAAGAACATATCATATTTATCGAACTTGCTTTATTGAATTAATTGGAAAAATTCTTATTTGTTCACAAATTCAATCGGAAAAATTAAAAGATAAATTATGGACTTAGTGGAAGAACCTTGAGAAAATTATCAATGATTACTTTTTCAGATATTCAACAATTTGATCATTGCATTCATCGAGAACAATTTCTAAAACTATGCACCAACAATTAATTTTTCTCAATCAAAAAAATATTTTTTTGATAAAAATAAATACTTTTAAAATTCTATTCTAAAACGGTTGTAAAGAAAAAAAACGTTTCTAGAGAGAAAATACACTTACATGTATTTGTTTGAGATGATTCACTCATATAATCTTTAGGATTTTTATTACAACATTACATACACGGAGTACGAACGAGCGAAAAAAATTCAATTAATTGTTACATTTTTGGATTAAATCATGTAAGCCACAAGCAAATGAAAAAGTGATTATACATGTTTTTGTTAAACATCAATATTTATTATTTGTCGTACTTTCTTGCAGACTATTGAATTTGATCTTATTCTTATCATTTGAAAAAATATCTACAAAATAATCGTTTAGAAAAGTTTTTTCTATTTAGTCTCAAACGAACAGCTAATTGTTAAGATGTTTATTACATAATAAACTAACATTAAATTACAATCAAGGTATATTATCTATAGAAGAAAACAATGGAGTACAACTATCTAATCTGGATAAAGTATGTGCGCGTTGATCAAACAATGGTGTAAAGATAGTTCCTAAACCATAAGCCAAATGAATGCATATGATAAAACTAATCATTTGCATACCAAGAATTGATGTAAATCTTTTATCGTACAATATTTCAACTGGTCGACAAGTGAATGAACTAATCCATTGATTGCAGATAGATGAACCAACAAACATACTAAGTACTAACAATTCATACCAGAAATTTAAATTTTTATCATTGGTTAATTTTTTATTCGAAATAAAGTAAAAGAGAAGGCCGATAATTAACATTATACAACAAGTTCCACTTAGAAGAACAACAGATTGGTCTACAACTGCATAACTATGAGTATTGTTAAGGAGACGAGATGAAGATGAACACCAATCTGAAAGAGATGGAAAAAAATTCTTGCATTCAATTACTTTTTAATTAATTCTTTAAAATATTCTAAATTGATATGCTCACCATAGTGAATCCAATTGAAATATTCATGTTTTATCAATGTTTTGTTATTTGATTGAAAAATGATAAAACTGCTATTTATCAAAGATGGCCAATAATGAATCAAGATGCATATGAACATCATTATCGAATGCACTAAACTCCATCTATTTATCCAAGCGGATATACGCTGTAGAATTGTTTTCGGCCTACAATTAGAGAATGAGACAGACCAAGAAATATTTAAATTTTTTTGAATAATCCTAACAGATGATCGATAAAGAATGAACCTCTCTCTATTTTGCGTTTTTCTCACCCATACTTCAGCTAAGAAAAAAAAAATTTTTTTCTATTATTGTTTCTTTGAATATCACTGTGTTCAAGAAAATAAAATATACCACAAGACGTGGCGTGAGAAATTCTACAAACTAAGGCTTATTTTAATAGTGTACTTTTTGTCTTTAAGTAAAATAAAACTTTTGTATGGTCAAATTCTGCTATTCTAAGAAAATAATTTTTTTTACAGGAACGAGAATTTAGTTTTCTTATTTTATATTTTAATCAACTAGTAGGATTTACTAAAAAAAAACAAAGTATATCATAAGATGCAGCGTGAAAAGGTGTACAGTTTACAAAGAACAATTTATTTTACTTCTGTACTTTTTATGCTCAACGAGGTCTTAAACTCCGTGCGATCAGCTTTTCATAATGGAAAAAGACTGGTCTCACAAAATCTTTCTATTTTTGAAAACAAAAAAGTACACTATTAAAATAAACTTTAGTTTATAGTTTGAAGAACTTTTCACACTGTATCTTGTCGTATATTTTGTTTTCTTGAATACAGTAATGTTCAAAGGTAGAATAGTCGAAGAATTAAAATATGCAGAGAAAAAATGGAAAAAATGTTGTCTTTGAAAATTGCAATTCTTGAACCAGTCAGTTGTATCGCATATCTCAGAATAATGGAGATTATTTAAAATAATAAAAATATCTGTGTTTTGTAGAGAATTTGATGAGAAATCTTTTTATAAAAAAATTTCTTTTTCTAAGCTGAATCATAGGTGAGAAAAATGCAAAATACTGAGGGTCCATTCGTTATGGGCCACCCATTATTAAAGGTTTCTATTCTATAGTATTTATTCTTGTTTGAATTGCATGCAATTAATAAAGAAGGCAAAGACATTCTTCTTACTTTGATATGCTTTTACGAGATAATTTTGTACAATAAGTTGTATTTAAGCGAGAATGAAGTTTGTTGAATCTTATTTTGAATATTGTCGATTGTGATCGTCGAGAACTGCGAGAAGTATAAGTGACCGTCATGTCTAATTTTCTGAAGCAGTTATTTTAGAAAGTTTTTATTTCTTCCATAAAAAGTCAGTATTTTGGGAAAAAAATATCCACTTCACCTTCGATAGACAAGCATATATTTATTATTATTATTATTAAGGATATCAGCAAGATTGATCTGATTCAGTATAATTACCAAAACATATGTGTATTTGCAGTTGAAATTTTTAAATGAAAATCGTAAAATAAATGTGTCACTTGGAAACTATGTTTTCTGATTGTCTGCCAGAAAGAAAAAAAAGACAATCGATGACCTTTTCCGTCCATGTTTGCGGTGACGAAGGAAAGAAAAAATATAACTGGCAGAAAAAAAGGAGATGACGGCTATCGGTGCTATCAAAAAATTCTTTTTCTCTTCGTAGATGCATTGATTATTCTTACTGTAGGGTCAACTGAATTTTTTTATAGTGTTCGCCAACGTCAATCTAACTTTATTTGGTGAATATCTCCCTTTTTTCTCTTTAAGAGTTTACTCTAATTTAATTGTTTACGAACTATCATCTACTTTCACAAATTGATGATTCTAACTGTAAATGCTTCATTGACGATTCGTTGGGCATGAATAAAGATAAGAACAACTATTCACATTATATTAAGTTTTATGGTATTTATCTATAAATTGAATCTTTTTTCTTTTTGCCATTTTTTAAAAGACTAGACGACTACGTTTTTCTAACAATTACCTTAATATAATTGTTTCACTTCTCTTGCAGTTTAGACACATTATCTCGTTAATCAACGTATGATTCATATTGACCACTATATGGATGAGCGTGGGAATATGCTTGAATTGCAATTATGGTGCAAACTATCCTCTTCTTTTTCTATACTTTGGCTACAGGTCCTTTAATATCCGAATATATCATTTTATAAATAGCACAATATTGCTTTTATCTGCGTTCAAATGTGTTCGCCCTTCGTTATTGTGTTGTAAATCATCTATGTGCATATGTTTTTTCTATTGCTTGTATAGAAAAGACGTCTTCATTTTTGATAAAATACTATCTTTATATTTTTTTCGGTTAACGAGACATGAAAAAGTTTGTTCTTCAAGTTTCTGCTTAATACGATTCCAAGTCTGATAAGCATTTAACTTGTTTCTCTATGGATCATTTTTCTTATTAATATAAAACTAAAATGTTTTCTGTACCAGAGCGTAGTATTCTAAAGATCTGTTTTAATAGCTGCAGAACTAAATGTCCTCGGAATAGATTTACAATATTATATAAAGTATTTTTCTGTGTAATTTATTGTATGTTCATTCGTAAAAATGACGTGTATATCATCTTTACTAAATTAAAACATTTCATCATAATTTCATCTGTATTGAAATAATATGAGATTCGAAAGAATATTTTTCAAAATATATGGATTGTATGTAGATTATCGGATAGTTAGGAAAAATAGATGTTACCAAGAATAATATTCGTTTTTTATTAAGATACTACGATGAAATTATCCTCAAGATTATTATGCGGCACAAGTCAACAGCGCCGATCTGCTTTTTTTGCTTCCAGACATTATTTTCGTCAAAAAAAATCTCAAGATAAATTAAAGTCTGCAACAGCAACAGACGCGTAAGTATTGATTTACTCGTAACTAACACAACTATATAAAATCAATAGTTAACATTTTTTATCTATTCATTATTTCATTCTAACAAAAAAAGATTTTTATTATTTTTCTTGGTGATATAGTAATTAAATAAACTATTTATTACCGGTAAAAATTATTACTTTTTGACATTTATGCATATAGGAATAAACGCGGTGATAAACTTGTCGAATGCTGCTTGCTGACAATTATCTATGTTCCTCTCCTGGTGTACTGTGTGGCCAGTGGTTTATGGTTGCCGCTCACAATACCTGCTGAAAATGTACCATCGAATATAATGGAAGAAGTTCGCGAGCGAATTTACGCTGGTGAGTCTAATAAGCAGATATCTGACAATGTTTTTATTTAATATATATATGGGATCAATATATAACAAACGAAGTCTTTTGAGCTTAGTAATCTTGGGTTTGTATCATTATAAAAACTGTTGCTCTATTCAACTATATATTAATGGGAAAGGTTGAAATAATTAGGCGAGTATTAATTAATAGACAACAATAAATAATTGAACTTTTATCAAAACAATTTCTTAGAAGTTTACTAAATTTTCCGTCAAACTGAGAAATAAATAGGATAAAAAAATAAATTCTCTATCTAACTATATAAAAGCGAAAAATATTCAACTATCTGATACATTTTAATTACTTGAGGAAAATATATTGAAATTTCACAGAACAATGTTCTTTTTTGTTCGTGTCTCGCTTTGATACTGTGATAAATGAATACAGAAGAATCGATTCTAACAAATAAGCACGTGAAAATTAATAAAATTCTTAACTCAAAACTATTGGGTTGAGCTTCGGTTTCAGCACATATCTGTTGTAAAAAGTTTTGCCTTGTTTTGTTTTTGTAGAACGATGTTCACTCTATTCTTCGGGACATGCATTTCATTCTTTTATAAGTTTTCAATGTGTTATGGCTTTCGGGTTAATGATGCTTTATTGGCCGCTGTTTCTGGCTGCATGTACACGGCTTAGTGGTCGTTTTCGAGTGATTGAACAATTTGAACTTGTATTGGCTTTGTTGTTATGTTTAATTGGCTCTTGTGTTTCCATTCAGATCGTTAGTGCATTAACATGTCGTCCGTTTGAAATACTATTCGATCTTCGTTCTATTTCGATGCTTACTACGCAATTGCTCGGATTCATTGGATGTCTTTTATTTGCTTACAAACTCGGCTCTACCTTTCCAATCAAAATACCAAAAGACATTTCTTCAGAGAAAATTTCATTCATTTCATTTTCTCAATCATCTGTAATCAATTTAAAATAAAGTTATATATTTCATATAAATGATTAAAAGGGTATAGAACTGACATGAATGCTGCGAATTTGTTGCAAATCTTCTTTTAAAAAACTGTTCACGTTGATCTAAAACCAGAAAGAGAATAAGACAAATATCAAATCATTGCTTCTTACACGTGATGATTGACGAGAACCATTTTCTGATAAATAATAGAATGAATAACAATCTTATTTTGTATAAAATATAATCTTTTTCTTTAGTGGAATTATTCCTAATTAATGTGTATGTAGCATTAATCTTAAAATGGTAATTTATATTGAAAATTGACAGTTGTCTTATAATGGATGCCTATAAAGAAGTATGTGAGAGTAATTTTATTTTCATAAATTTTCTTGATAAAGTGTATGATTTCAGCACTATTGTAGTTATTTTGTCATTGATCATGACGATGAGAAACTTTTTAATGATTTATAGAGAGAAAAAGATCTCTATTTATCATTTTCATATTTAAATCTTTATTTGATAGAAATAATCGTTAATAATATGTTTTGTTGCTCGAAAGAATTAGAGTTCTAAAACACAATTGTATGAAGCAATTATTCAAAATAGAAAAATTCGATCAAACAAAACTTTCATTTTAAATATAAAACCATAACATTAATGTTATATTACATTATCAAGCATACATTATTAATAAATGCATACCTATCAGAATGAACTCAAGAATACAAAATAAGTGTTCAAATCTCGACCAGATTAATATCAACTAAATAAATAAAAGTAGAATAGGTAAACGATTAAACATATCTTTATTAGACAACAATACATTCTATTTGTCATGCTTTTTTCTATGTCACCATATTTTGTCTTGCTCTTTACTTTCATTTTTCTCTTAGATTTATGTCTGTTATAGACTTCTCTTTTCATTAAAATACATATTGTCACTTGCCATCTTAATTATCATGTATATCAACATACATGTATATGTATTAATAATAAGTCACTCAGAAAAATATTTGTTTTCAAAAGTTACTAAAAACGATTGACTTGAATAAACGATTCGATGATAAGTAAGGAAAGACAATACGTGTGCAAATGTATAATATAAGATGATTTTATTGAAGAAGAATAGAAAAAATATGAAAATAAGAAAAGAGCAAGAAAGAAAAAGAACGATAAGAAACAAGAAAGATGAATATTACTCTTTTTTTTATATTAATTTCGTAGTAAAGACGGTGTCAACGTGCAAATAAGATACGTGCATGCCGTACCATTAGCTGCAGTATCAAGTAAGGCATATACGATATGACATAGATGGTTTTGTAAAGCCGACAATGACATGACCATACAACAAAAACCAACGAATTGTAATTGTTATCAAGTATAATGTTATATGGCCATTTTGAAAATTAATACCCGTATTGTAACTAAGAACGCCCAATGTAGTCACCCCTAGATAAACTACTTGAGCAGCATCTCGTGTATACCTTGCCAAAAAATAATCTTTCTCTTTGTTCAAAGCAACTAACGATGAACAAAAGATGAGTAATGGGATAACAATTCCAGAATATAACAGATTGAGATTTTTATTATTTTCATCTAAAATAATCTCATAAAATCTTATAATTGAACTTTTGTAAAAAGTGATTTTTGATTTCTTTTATTATTAATGTGAGGTTCTCGTTTTGGAAGTGTAACCGATAGTTTCAACCTCCGTTATTACTGTTGGCTGAAATGTAATAGGTAGGATCTTAGCCTGCTAATCTAGAAAAGAACTCACAATGGAAGTGCTTACACTCTAAAAAAAATTGGGTATTTGTTACTATCGGAAACTCTTTTTGGGTTTCCGAGCCATTCGGAAACCTTTGTTGGGGTTGCCGAACCGCTCGGAAACTCTAAAAGAGTTTCCGATAGTAACAAATACCCAATTTTTTTTAGAGTGTACTGTATATTGATAATATAATATATTAGAAGATGATGATTTTCAGTAAATATTTTATTGATGAAATCAATAAATACCACAAATAGTAATGTTGAAGAAAATGGAAAGCAAAAAGACAAAAGATAAGGGATAGATCACGAGCACATATATTAAGTAAGAAATACAAAAACATAATAGAAATAGGATAACGCAATAATACCAAAAATGAAATGACGCAAAAAAAGGTCATCAAGGTCTCATAATGATTAATATAACAATATATATTCTATAGAAAAGAAAGAAAATACATACATATATATGATCACTAGAACCACACATAGGGCGAAAAAAAGAGAAAATAAGTATGTGTATATGTTGAATATAAGTTAGTGTCATGACCTAACATCTATGGACGCTAACAATGGATTTGTTTCTTTTATATAGGGAGAATAATTATCAGTATGCACAAAGGTGATGCCTAGGCTAAACGATACAGTAATCAATCGAACAATAGATGTACAAATACATTCAATGGACAATAATGAAAAAGTAAAATTTCTCTTTCGTTCTCTTACATATTGCAATTCATTGTTATGTCAGTTGGTATAAATTCTCGAATAAAAGATACAAGATAACGCTCGTCGAGGCTGACTCGCTTAACCCTCGACTGAA